>CALNHX010012717.1:0-23078 GCA_940337035.1 Agriotes lineatus
GCCCAGGCGTCCCAGATGTCCTAGATGTTTGATATGTCCTTAACGTCCCAGACGTCCCAGATGTCCCATATGTCCCTAACGTCCCAGACGTCCCAGATGTCCTAGATGTCCCATATGTCCTTAACGTCCCAGACGTCCCAGATGTCCCATATGTCCCTAACGCCCCAGACGTCCCAGATGTCCCATATGTCCCTAATGTCACAGGCGTCCTAAATGTCCCATATGTCCTTAACGTCCCAGACGTCCTAAACGTCCTAGATGTCCCATATGTCCTTAACGTGCCAGACGTCCCAGATGTCCCATATGTCCCATATGTACCTAACGTCCCAGACGTCCCAGATGTCCCATATGTCCCTAGCATCCCAGACGTCCCAGATGCCCCATATGTTCTTAACGTCCCAGACGTTCCAGATGTCCCATATGTCCTTAACGTCCAAGACGTCCCAGATGTCCCATTGGTACCTAACGTTTTAGACGTCCCAGATGTCCCATATGTCCCATATGTACCTAACGTCCCAGACGTCCCAGACGTCCCAGATGTCCCATACGTCCTATATGTCAGTAATGCCCCAAGCGTCCCAGATGTCCCATATGTAAAATATGTCCGTAATGTCTCAGGCGTCCTTAATGTCCCTTATGTCTTTAACGTCCCAGACGTCTCAGACGTTCTAGATGTCCCATATGTCCTTACCGTCCCAGACGTCCCAGATGTCCCATATGTCCCTAACGTCCCAGACGTCCCAGATGTCCCATATGTTTCATATGTTTCTAATGTGTCAGCCGTCTTAGATGTTCCATATGTCCCTAACGTCCCAGACGTCCCAGACGTCCCAGATGTCCTAGATGTCCCATATGTCCTTAACGTCCCAGACTTCCCAGATGTCCCATATGTCCCTAACGTCCCAGACGTCTCAGATGTCCCATATGTCCCTAATGTCCCAGGCGTCCCAGATGTCCTAGATGTCCCATATGTCCTTAACGTCCCAGACGTCCCAGATGTCCCATATGTCCCTAACGTCCCAGACGTCCCAGATGTCCCATATGTTTCATATGTTTCTAATGTGTCAGCCGTCTTAGATGTTCCATATGTCCCTAACGTCCCAGACGTCCCAGATGTCCTAGATGTCCCATATGTCCTTAACGTCCCAGACGTCCCAGATGTCCCATATGTCCCTAACGTCCCAGACGTCCCAGATGTCCCATATGTCCCTAATGTCCCAGGCGTCCTAAATATCCCATATGTCCTTAACGTCCCAGACGTCCCAGACGCCCTAGATGTCCCATATGTCTTTATTGTCCCAGACGTCCCAGACGTCCTAGATTTCCCATATGCCGTTAACGTCCCAGACGTCCCATATGTCCCATATGTCCTTAGCATACCAGACGTCCCAGATGTCCCATATGTTCTTAACGTCCCAGACGTTCCAGATGTCCCATATGTCCTTAACGTCCAAGACGTCCCAGATGTCTCATATGTACCTAACGTATTAGGCGTCCCAGATGTCCCATATGTCCCATATGTACCTAACGTCCCAGACGTCCCAGACATCCCAGATGTCCCATATGTCCCATATGTCCCTAATGTCCCAGGCGTCCTAAATGTCCCATATGTCCTTAACGTCCCAGACGTCCTAAACGTCCTAGATGTCCCATATGTCCTTAACGTGCCAGACGTCCCAGATGTCCTATATGTCCCTAACGTCCCAGACGTCCCAGACGCCCTAGATGTCCCATATGTCTTTAACGTCCCAGACGTCCCAGACGTCCTAGATTTCCCATATGCCCTTAACTTCCCAGACGTCTCAGATGTCCCATATGTCCCTAGCATCCCAGACGTCCCAGTTGTCCCATATGTTCTTAACGTCCCAGACGTTCCAGATGTCCCATATGTCCTTAACGTCCAAGACGTCCCAGATGTCCCATTGGTACCTAACGTCTTAGACGTCCCAGATGTCCCATATGTCCCATATGTACCTAACGTCCGAGACGTCCCAGATGTCCCATATGTACCTAACGTCCCAGGAGTCCCAGATGTCCCATATGTCCCTAGCATCCCAGACGTCCCAGATGTCCCATATGTTCTTAACGTCCCAGACGTTCCAGATGTCCCATATATCCTTAACGTCCAAGACGTCCCAGATGTCCAATTGGTACCTAAGGTCTTAGACGTCCCAGATGTCCTATATGTCCCATATGTACCTAACGTCCCAGACGTCCCAGACGTCCCAGATGTCCCATATGTCCTATATGTCCCTAATGTCCCAAGCGTCCCAGATGTCCCATATGTACCATATGTCCGTAATGTCCCAGGCGTCCTTAATGTCCCATATGTCTTTAACGTCCCAGACGTCTTAGACGTTCTAGATGTCCCATATGTCCTTACCGTCCCAGACGTCCCAGATGTCCCATATGTCCCATATATCCCAGGCTTCCTAAATGCCCCATATGTCCTTAACGTCCCAGACGTCCCAGACGTCCTAGATGTCTAATATGTCCTTAACGTCCCAGACGTCCCAGATGTCCCATATGTCCCTAACGTCCCAGCCGTCCCAGATGTCCCATATGTCCCATATGTTCCTAATGTCCCAGGCGTCCTAGATATTCCATATGTCCCTAACGTCGCAGACGTCCTAAATGTCCCTTATGTCCCTAATGTCCCAGACGTCCTAGATGTCCCATATGTCCCTAACGTCCCAGACGTCCCAAACGTCCTAGATGTCCCATATGTCCTTAACGTCCCAGACGTCCTAAATGTCCCATATGTCCTTAACGTCCCAGACGTCCCAACGTCCTAGATGTCCCATATGTCCTTAACGTCCCAGACGTTCCAGATGTCCCATATGTCCCTACCGTGCCAGACGTCCCAGATGTCCCGTACGTCCCTAATGTCCCAGGCCTTACAGATGTCCCATATGTCCCATATGTCCCTAATGTCCCAGGCGTCCTAAATGCCCCATATGTCCCATATGTCTCTAATGTCCCAGGCGTCCTAGATGTCCCATATGTCCCTAATGTCCCAGGCGTCCTAAATGTCCCATATGTCCTTAACCTCCCAGACGTCCTAAACGTCCTAGATGTCCCATATGTCCTTAACGTGCCAGACGTCCCAGATGTCCTATATGTCCCTAACGTCCCAGACGTCCCAGATGTCCCATATGTCCCTAACGTCCCAGGCGTCCCAGATGTCCTAGATGTTCCATATGTCCTTAACGTCCCAGACGTCCCAGATGTCCCATATGTCCCTAACGTCCCAGACGTCCCAGATGTCCTAGATGTCCCATATGTCCTTAACGTCCCAGACGTCCCAGATGTCCCATATGTCCCTAACGTCCCAGACGTCCCAGATGTCCCATATGTCCCTAATGTCACAGGCGTCCTAAATGTCCCATATGTCCTTAACGTCCCAGACGTCCTAAACGTCCTAGATGTCCCATATGTCCTTAACGTGCCAGACGTCCCAGATGTCCTATATGTCCCTAACGTCCCAGACCTCCCAGACGCCCTAGATGTCCCATATGTCTTTAACGTCCCAGACGTCCTAGATTTCCCATATGCCCTTAACGTCCCAGACGTCTCAGATGTCCCATATGTCCCTAGCATCCCAGACGTCCCAGATATCCCATATGTTCTTAACGTCCCAGACGTTCCAGATGTCCCATATGTCCTTAACGTCCAAGACGTCCCAGATGTCAAATTGGTACCTAACGTCTTAGACGTCCCAGATGTCCCATATGTACCTAACGTCCCAGACGTCCCAGATGTCCCATATGTGCCATATGTACCTAACGTCCCAGACGTCCCAGATGTTCCATATGTCCCTACCATCCCAGACGTCCCAGATGCCCCATATGTTCTTAACGTCCCAGACGTTCCAGATGTCCCATATGTCCTTAACGTCCAAGACGTCCCAGATGTCCCATTGGTACCTAACGTCTTAGACGTCCCAGATCTCCCATATGTCCCATATGTACCTAACGTCCCAGACGTCCCAGACGTCCCAGATGTCCCATATGTCCTATATGTCGCTAATGTCCCAAGCGTCCCAGATGTCCCATATGTACCATATGTCCGTAATGTCCCAGGCGTCCTTAATGTCCCATATGTCTTTAACGTCCCAGACGTCTCAGACGTTCTAGATGTCCCATATGTCCTTACCGTCCCAGACGTCCCAGATGTCCCATATGTCCCTAACGTCCCAGATGTCTCATATGTTTCATATGTTTCTAATGTGTCAGCCGTCTTAGATGTTCCATATGTCCCTAAAGTCCCAGACGTCCCAGATGTCCTAGATATCCCATATGTCCTAAACGTCCCAGACGTCCCAGATGTCCCATATGTCCCTAACGTCCCAGACGTCCCAGATGTCCCATATGTCCCTAATGTCCCAGGCGTCCCAGATGTCCTAGATGTCCCATATGTCCTTAACGTCCCAGACGTCCCAGATGTCCCATATGTCCCTAACGTCCCAGACGTCCCAGATGTCCCATATGTTTCTTATGTTTCTAATGTGTCAGCCGTCTTAGATGTTCCATATGTCCCTAACGTCCCAGACGTCCCAGATGTCCTAGATGTCCCATATGTCCTTAACGTCCCAGACGTTTTAGATGTCCCATATGTCCCTAACGTCCCAGACGTCCCAGATGTCCCATATGTCCCTAATGTCCCAGGCGTCCTAAATGTCCCATATGTCCTTAACGTCCCAGATGTCCCAGACGTCCTAGATGTCCCATATGTCCTTAACGTCCCAGACGTCCCAGATGTTCCATATGTCCCTAACGTCCCAGATGTCCTAGATGTCCCATATGTCCTTAACGTCCCAGACGTCCCAGATGTCCCATATGTACCTAACGTCCCAGACGTCCCAGATATCCCATATGTCCCTAACGTCCCAGACGTCCCAGATGTCCCATATGTTTCATATGTTTCTAATGTGTCAGCCGTCTTAGATGTTCCATATGTCCCTAACGTCCCAGACGTCCCAGATGTCCTAGATGTCCCATATGTCCTTAACGTTCCAGACGGCCCAGTTGTCCCATATGTCCTATATGTCCCTAATGTCCTAGGCGTCCTAGATGTTCCATATGTCCCTAACGTCCCCGACGTCCTAAATGTCCCATATGTCCCTAACGTTCCAGACGTCCCAACTGTCCCGAATGTCCCTAACGTCCCAGACGTCCCAGACGCCCCAGGCGTCCTAGATGCCCCATATGTCCCTAACATCCCAGGCGTCCATAATGTCCCATATGTCTTTAACGTCCCAGACGTCTCAGACGTTCTAGATGTCCCATATGTCCTTACCGTCCCAGACGTCCCAGATGTCCCATATGTCCCTAACGTCCCAGACGTCCCAGATGTCCCATATGTTTCATATGTTTCTAATGTGTCAGCCGTCTTAGATGTTCCATATGTCCCTAACGTCCCAGACGTCCCAGATGTCCTAGATGTCCCATATGTCCTTAACGTCCCAGACGTCCCAGATATCCCATATGTCCCTAACGTCCCAGACGTCCCAGATGTCCCAGATGTCCCTAATGTCCCAGGCGTCCCAGATGTCCTAGATGTCCCATATGTCCTTAACGTCCCAGACGTCCCAGATGTCCCATATGTTTCATATGTTTCTAATGTGTCAGCCGTCTTAGATGTTCCATATGTCCCTAACGTCCCAGACGTCCCAGATGTCCCATATGTCCCTAATGTCCCAGGCGTCCTAAATATCCCATATGTCCTTAACGTCCCAGACGTCCCAGACGCCCTAGATGTCCCATATGTCTTTAACGTCCCAGACGCCCCAGACGTCCTAGATTTCCCATATGCCCTTAACGTCCCAGACGTCCCAGATGTCCCATATGTCCCTAGCATACCAGACGTCCCAGATGTCCCATATGTTCTTAACGTCCCAGACGTTCCAAATGTCCCATATGTCCTTAACGTCCAAGACGTCCCAGATGTCTTATATGTACCTAACGTATTAGGCGTCCCAGATGTCCCATATGTCCCATATGTACCTAACGTCCCAGACGTCCCAGACGTCCCAGATGTCCCATATGTCCCATATGTACCTAATGTCCCAGGCGTCCTAGATGTCCCATATATCCCTAATGTCCAAGGCGTCCTAAATGTCCCATATGTCCTTAACGTCCCAGACGTCCTAAACGTCCTAGATGTCCCATATGTCCTTAACGTGCTAGACGTCCCAGATGTCCTATATGTCCCTAACGTCCCAGACGTCCCAGACGCCCTAGATGTCCCATATGTCTTTAACGTCCCAGACGTCCCAGACGTCCTAGATTTCCCATATGCCCTTAACGTCCCAGACGTCTCAGATGTCCCATATATCCCTAGCATCCCAGACGTCCCAGATGTCCCATATGTTCTTAACGTCCCAGACGTTCCAGATGTCCCATATGTCCTTAACGTCCAAGACGTCCCAGATGTCCCATTGGTACCTAACGTCTTAGACGTGCCAGATGTCCCATATGTTCCATATGTACCTTACGTCCCAGACGTCCCAGATGTCCCATATGTCCCTAGCATCCCAGACGTCAAAGATGTCCCATATGTTCTTAACGTCCCAGACGTTCCAGATGTCCCATATGTCCTTAACGTCCAAGACGTCCCAGATGTCCCATTGGTACCTAACGTCTTAGACGTCCCAGATGTCCTATATGTCCCACATGTACCTAACGTCCCAGACGTCCCAGAAGTCCCAAATGTCCCATATGTCCTATATGTCTCTAATGTCCCAAGCGTCCCAGATGTCCCATATGTACCATATGTCCGTATTGTCCCAGGCGTCCTTAATGTCCCATATGTCTTTAACGTCCCAGACGTCTCAGACGTTCTAGATGTCCCATATGTCCTTACCGTCCCAGACGTCCCAGATGTCCCATATGTCCCATATATCCCAGGCGTCCTAAATGTCCCATATGTCCTTAACGTCCCAGACGTCCCAGACGTCATTGATGTCTCATATGTCCTTAACGTCCCAGACGTCCCAGATGTCCCATATGTCCCTAACGTCCCAGCCGTCCCAGATTTCCCATATGTCCCATATGTTCCTAATGTCCCAGGCGTCCTAGATATTCCATATGTCCCTAACGTCCCAGACGTCCTAAATGTCCCTTATGTCCCTAATGTCCCAGACGTCCTAGATGTCTCATATGTCCCTAACGTCCCAGACGTCCCAAACGTCCTAGATGTCCCATATGTCCTTAACGTCCCAGACGTCCTAGATGTCCCATATATCCTTAACGTCCCATACGTCCCAGATGTCCCATATGTCCCATATGTCCCTATTGTCCCAGGCGTCCTAAATGTCCCATATGTCCTTAACGTCCCAGACGTCCCAAACGTCCTAGATGTCCCATATGTCCTTAACGTCCCAGACGTTCCAGATGTCCCATATGTCCCTAACGTGCCAGACGTCCCAGATGCCTCATATGTTTCTAATGTCCCAGGCCTTACAGATGTCCCATATGTCCCATATGTCCCTAATGTCCCAGGCGTCCTAAATGCCCCATATGTCCCATATGTCCCTAACGTGCCAGACGTCCCAGATGTCCCATATGTTTCTAATGTCCCAGGCCTTACAGATGTCCCATATGTCCCTATTGTCCCAGGCGTCCTAAATGTCCCATATGTCCTTAACGTCCCAGACGTCCTAAACGTCCTAGATGTCCCATATGTCCTTAACGTGTAAGACGTCCCAGATGTCCTATATGTCCCTAACGTCCCAGACGTCCCAGATGTCCCATATGTCCCTAATGTCCCAGGCGTCCCAGATGTCCTAGATGTCCCATATGTCCTTAACGTCCCAGACGTCCCAGATGTCCCATATGTCCCTAACGTCCCAGACGTCCCAGATGTCCCATATGTCCCATATGTCCCTAATGTCCCAGGCGTCCTAAATGTCCCATATGTTCTTAACGTCCCAGACGTCCTAAACGTCCTAGATGTCCCATATGTCCTTAACGTGCCAGACGTCCCAGATGTCCTATATATCCCTAACGTCCCAGACGTCCCAGACGCCCTAGATGTCCCATATGTCTTTAACGTCCCAGACGTCCCAGACGTCCTAGATTTCCCATATGCCCTTAACGTCCCAGACGTCTCAGATGTCCCATATGTACCTAGCATCCCAGACGTCCCAGATGTCCCATATGTTCTTAACGTCCCAGACGTTCCAGATGTCTCATATGTCCTTAACGTCCAAGACGTCCCAGATGTCCCATTGGTACCTAACGTCTTAGACGTCCCAGATGTCCCATATGTCCCATATGTACCTAACGTCCCAGACGTCCTAGATGTCCCATATGTCCCATATGTACCTAACGTCTCAGACGTCCCAGATGTCCCATATGTCCCTAGCATCCCAGACGTCCCAGATGCACCATATGTTCTTAACGTCCCAGACGTTCTGAAACAATAAGAAAGCCGACCTGCGATTAATTAATAAAATAAGCAATGGTAGTAAAAATCGCAGATCAACCCCCCTACCATTTATACACCACGGCAGCTCTGAAAAACTGTTGCTTACTCACCGCGATGGCCGACTAGCTCAAATATCGGCGGCCTTAGATCGTAGGTTCAGATCATCAGCTATGTACCCTGGAATGTCTTCAAAAAAGGAAAGGAAAATGGAAATGGGCGCCAGAAATCAAAAGATTTCAAATAACAAGAAGAAAAATAAATTGCAAGTGACTAGCGTTTAATTAATCAACAATAAGAAGTTTTGAAATGTCAATAATCAATAATCAGGACAATTAAAATGTAAATAATGTAATGACAAAATTGTGTATCTTAACTGAAGGTTTCGACACGCATAAAATTAAGAACCCCTTTCGGGTTATTATAATAATTTACCAAAACCACTCGTGGGATAAGCTTATCACAGTCATCTAATAAAACCTTCTGTTAGGCTATTGAAAATAAATAGCGTGACTGTACCTTTTACATAGGGTCGAAACACACATCAAAAATAGCAAAATTTATAAACTGTGCATAATTAAATATAAGCATTAAAATTCAAATATTAAAACAAGAGCATGTATGAAATTGAACATTACAGGTTAATAATGGCAAAACGTATGAATATAAATTTTAAATATTGACAGGTTTAAAATACACAGATGTAAATTTCTGGTATTGAAAATAAGTCGAAGTAATATAAATCTCGGAGTAGCACCTACTAACCTCGAAACGTAAGCTGGACGTGAACGGCAATAATCATTGTTGAAGTCGCCGGGGAAGCGCCGAAAATTGCTGCAATAGCATCTTCAAACGGCAGCAAATACGCCGGACCCAGCAGGTGTCGAAAATGCGATAAGACTTGGCCTCCGAGATAAACTCGTTGTTGAAACGGATAATTAAGATTAAGAGCTAAGAAAGATATAATTAGTATGGAGATAATAAAACAGAAAAAGCGCAATCGTACCTGATAATAATCAGCCCTTGGAACACAAACTGCTCATTGAAATTAGTTGAGCGCACGTAATTTGACATGATTAAAAACAAGGCTTAGCCGCGCCGGTATCGGCGGGCTCAAGCGAAAACAGCAAAGTGCCCGGACGAAGAATTTGGTTTCCTCGAGGAAGGCTCGCACTCTGATAAGAGATAGCACAGGTCAAAAGAGCAAATTGCAAACGATAGGAACTTGATCCAGGTACAAAATGCGTTGGTTTGGAAAATTTACGAATTCGAAATGCAAAAGGAATTATAATTTAACTAAAAATATACAGGTTAAGCCTGAAATAATTGGATAAATGGCGAAACAATTAGGCAAAGCCAAAAAATTGTTTCAGTTCCAGATGTCCCATATGTCCTTAACGTCCAAGACGTCCCAGATGTCCCATTGGTACCTAACGTCTTAGACGTCCCAGATGTCCCATATGTCCCATATGTACCTAACGTCCCAGACGTCCCAGACGTCCCAGATGTCCCATACGTCCTATATGTCCCTAATGTCCCAAGCGTCCCAGATGTCCCATATGTAAAATATGTCCGTAATGTCCCAGGCGTCCTTAATGTCCCATATGTCTTTAACGTCCCAGACGTCTCAGACGTTCTAGATGTCCCATATGTCCTTACCGTCCCAGACGTCCCAGATGTCCCATATGTCCCTAACGTCCCAGACGTCCCAGATGTCCCATATGTCCCATATGTACCTAACGTCCCAGACGTCCCAGACGTCCCAGATGTCCCATACGTCCTATATGTCCCTAATGTCCCAAGCGTCCCAGATGTCCCATATGTAAAATATGTCCGTAATGTCCCAGGCGTCCTTAATGTCCCATATGTCTTTAACGTCCCAGACGTCTCAGACGTTCTAGATGTCCCATATGTCCTTACCGTCCCAGACGTCCCAGATGTCCCATATGTCCCTAACGTCCCAGACGTCCCAGATGTCCCATATGTTTCATATGTTTCTAATGTGTCAGCCGTCTTAGATGTTCTATATGCCCCTAACGTCCCAGACGTCCCAGACGTCCCAGATGTCCTAGATGTCCCATATGTCCTTAACGTCCCAGACGTCCCAGATGTCCCATATGTCCCTAACGTCCCAGACGTCTCAGATGTCCCATATGTCCCTAATGTCCCAGGCGTCCCAGATGTCCTAGATGTCCCATATGTCCTTAACGTCCCAGACGTCCCAGATGTCCCATATGTCCCTAACGTCCCAGACGTCCCAGATGTCCCATATGTTTCATATGTTTCTAATGTGTCAGCCGTCTTAGATGTTCCATATGTCCCTAACGTCCCAGACGTCCCAGATGTCCTAGATGTCCCATATGTCCATAACGTCCCAGACGTCCCAGATGTCCCATATGTACCTAACGTCCCAGACGTCCCAGATGTCCCATATGTCCCTAATGTCCCAGGCGTCCTAAATATCCCATATGTCCTTAACGTCTCAGACGTCCCAGACGCCCTAGATGTCCCATATGTCTTTAACGTCCCAGACGTCCCAGACGTCCTAGATTTCCCATATGCCCTTAACGTCCCAGACGTCCCAGATGTCCCATATGTCCTTAGCATACCAGACGTCCCAGATGTCCCATATGTTCTTAACGTCCCAGACGATCCAGATGTCCCATATGTCCTTAACGTCCAAGACGTTCCAGAGGTCTCATATGTACCTAACGTATTAGGCGTCCCAGATGTCCCATATGTCCCATATGTACCTAACGTCCCAGACGTCCCAGACGTCCCAGATGTCCCATATGTACCTAATGTCCCAGGCGTCCTAGATGCCCATATGTCCCTAATGTCCCAGGCGTCCTAAATGTCCCATATGTCCTTAACGTCCCAGACGTCCTAAACGTCCTAGATGTCCCATATGTCCTTAACGTGCCAGACGTCCCAGATGTCCTATATGTCCCTAACGTCCCAGACGTCCCAGACGCCCTAGATGTCCCATATGTCTTTAACGTCCCAGACGTCCCAGACGTCCTAGATTTCCCATATGCCCTTAACGTCCCAGACGTCTCAGATGTCCCATATGTCCCTAGCATCCCAGACGTCCCAGATGTCCCATATGTTCTTAACGTCCCAGACGTTCCAGATGTCCCATATGTCCTTAACGTCCAAGACGTCCCAGATGTCCCATTGGTACCTAACGTCTTAGACGTCCCAGATGTCCCATATGTCCCATATGTACCTAACGTCCCAGATGTCCCAGATGTCCCATATGTCCCATATGTACCTAACGTCCCAGACGTCCCAGATGTCCCATATGTCCCTAGCATCCCAGACGTCCCAGATGTCCCATATGTTCTTAACGTCCCAGACGTTCCAGATGTCAAATATATCCTTAACGTCCAAGACGTCCCAGATGTCCCATTGGTACCTAACGTCTTAGACGTCCCAGATGTCCCATATGTCCCATATGTACCTAACGTCCCAGACGTCCCAGACGTCCCAGATGTCCCATATGTCCTATATGTCCCTAATGTCCCAAGCGTCCCAGATGTCCCATATGTACCATATGTCCGTAATGTCCCAGGCGTCCTTAATGCCCCATATGTATTTAACGTCCCAGACGTCTAAGACGTTCTAGATGTCCCATATGTCCTTACCGTCCCAGACGTCCCAGATGTCCCATAAGTCCCATATATCCCAGGCGTCCTAAATGTCCCATATGTCCTTAACGTCCCAGACGTCCCAGACGTCCTAGATGTCTAATATGTCCTTAACGTCCCAGACGTCCCAGATGTCCCATATGTCCCTAACGTCCCAGCCGTCCCGGATGTCCCATATGTCCCATATGTTCCTAATGTCCCAGGCGTCCTAGATATTCCATATGTCCCTAACGTCCCAGACGTCCTAAATGTCCCTTATGTCCCTAATGTCCCAGACGTCCTAGATGTCCCATATGTCCCTAACGTCCCAGACGTCCCAAACGTCCTAGATGTCCCATATGTCCTTAACGTCCCAGACGTCCTAGATGTCCCATATGTCCTTACCGTCCCATACGTCCCAGATGTCCCATATGTCCCATATGTCCCTAATGTCCCAGGCGTCCTAAATGTCCCATATGTCCTTAACGTCCCAGACGTCCCAAACGTCCTAGATGTCCCATATGTCCTTAACGTCCCAGACGTTCCAGATGTCCCATATGTCCCTAACGTGCCAGACGTCCCAGATGTCCCGTATGTCCCTAATGTCCCAGGCCTTACAGATGTCCCATATGTCCCATATGTCCCTAATGTCCCAGGCGTCCTAAATGCCCCATATGTCCCATATGTCCCTAATGTCCCAGGCGTCCTAGATGTCCCATATGTCCCTAATGTCCCAGGCGTCCTAAATGTCCCATATGTCCTTAACGTCCCAGGCGTCCTAAACGTCCTAGATGTCCCATATGTCCTTAACGTGCCAGACGTCCCAGATGTCCTATATGTCCCTAAAGTCCCAGACGTCCCATATGTCCCTAATGTCCCAGGCGTCCCAGATGTCCTAGATGTCCCATATGTCCTTAACGTCCCAGACGTCCCAGATGTCCCATATGTCCCTAACGTCCCAGACGTCCCAGATGTCCTAGATGTCCCATATGTCCTTAACGTCCCAGACGTCCCAGATGTCCCATATGTCCCTAACGTCCCAGACGTCCCAGATGTCCCATATGTCCCAAATGTCCCAGGCGTCCTAAATGTCCCATATGTCCTTAACGTCCCAGACGTCCTAAACGTGTTAGATGTCCCATATGTCCTTAACGTGCCAGACGTCCCAGATGTCCTATATGTCCCTAACGTCCCAGACGTCCCAGCCGCCCTAGATGTCCCATATGTCTTTAACGTCCCAGACGTCCTAGATTTCCCATATGCCCTTAACGTCCCAGACGTCTCAGATGTCCCATAAGTCCCTAGCATCCCAGACGTACCAGATATCCCATATGTTCTTAACGTCCCAGACGTTCCAGATGTCCCATATGTCCTTAACGTCCAAGACGTCCCAGATGTCCCATTGGTACCTAACGTCTTAGACGTCCCAGATGTCCCATATGTCCCATATGTACCTAACGTCCCAGACGTCCCAGACGTCCCATATGTCCCATATGTACCTAACGTCCCAGACGTCCCAGATGTCCCATATGTCCCTAGCATCCCAGACGTCCCAGATGCCCCATATGTTCTTAACGTCCCAGACGTTCCAGATGTCCCATATGTCCTTAACGTCCAAGACGTCCCAGATGTCCCATTGGTACCTAACGTCTTAGACGTCCCAGATGTCCCTTATGTCCCATATGTACCTAACGTCCCAGACGTCCCAGACGTCCCAGATGTCCCATATGTCCTATATGTCCCTAATGTCCCAAGCGTGCCAGATGTCCCATATGTACCATATGTCCGTAATGTCCCAGGCGTCCTTAATGTCCCTTATGTCTTTAACGTCCCAGACCTCTCAGACGTTCTAGATGTCCCATATGTCCCATATGTACCTAACGTCCCAGACGTCCCAGACGTCCCAGATGTCCCATATGTCCTATATGTCCCTAATGTCCCAAGCGTCCCAGATGTCCCATATGTACCATATGTCCGTAATGTCCCAGGCGTCCTTAATGTCCCATATGTATTTAACGTCCCAGACGTCTAAGACGTTCTAGATGTCCCATATGTCTTTACCGTCCCAGACGTCCCAGATGTCCCATAAGTCCCATATATCCCAAGCGTCCTAAATGTCCCATATGTCCTTAACGTCCCAGACGTCCCAGACGTCCTAGATGTCTAATATGTCCTTAACGTCCCAGACCTTCCCAGATGTCCCATATGTCCCTAACGTCCCAGCCGTCCCAGATGTCCCATATGTCCCATATGTTCCTAATGTCCCAGGCGTCCTAGCTATTCCATATGTCCCTAACGTCCCAGACGTCCTAAATGTCCCTTATGTCCCTAATGTCCCAGACGTCCTAGATGTCCCATATGTCCCTAACGTCCCAGACGTCCCAAACGTCCTAGATGTCCCATATGTCCTTAACGTCCCAGACGTCCTAGATGTCCCATATGTCCTTACCGGCCCATACGTCCCAGATGTCCCATATGTCCCATATGTCCCTAATGTCCCAGGCGTCCTAAATGTCCCATATGTCCTTAACGTCCCAGACGTCCCAAACGTCCTAGATGTCCCATATGTCCTTAACGTCCCAGACGTTCCAGATGTCCCATATGTCCCTAACGTGCCAGACGTCCCAGATGTCCCGTATGTCCCTAATGTCCCAGGCCTTACAGATGTCCCATATGTCCCATATGTCCCTAATGTCCCAGGCGTCCTAAATGCCCCATATGTCCCATATGTCCCTAATGTCCCAGGCGTCCTAGATGTCCCATATGTCCCTAATGTCCCAGGCGTCCTAAATGTCCCATATGTCCTTAACGTCCCAGACGTCCTAAACGTCCTAGATGTCCCATATGTCCTTAACGTGCCAGACGTCCCAGATGTCCTATATGTCCCTAACGTCCCAGACGTCCCATATGTCCCTAATGTCCCAGGCGTCCCAGATGTCCTAGATGTCCCATATGTCCTTAACGTCCCAGACGTCCCAGATGTCCCATATGTCCCTAACGTCCCAGACGTCCCAGATGTCCTAGTTGTCCCATATGTCCTTAACGTCCCAGACGTCCCAGATGTACCATATGTCCCTAACGTCCCAGACGTCCCAGATGTCCCATATGTCCCTAATGTCCCAGGCGTCCTAAATGTCCCATATGTCCTTAACGTCCCAGACGTCCTAAACGTCCTAGATGTCCCATATGTCCTTAACGTGCCAGACGTCCCAGATGTCCTATATGTCCCTAACGTCCCAGACGTCCCAGACGCCCTAGATGTCCCATATGTCTTTAACGTCCCAGACGTCCTAGATTTCCCATATGCCCTTAACGTCCCAGACGTCTCAGATGTCCCATATGTCCCTAGCATCCCAGACGTCCCAGATATCCCATATGTTCTTAACGTCCCAGACGTTCCCGATGTCCCATATGTCCTTAACGTCCAAGACGTCCCAGATGTCCCATTGGTACCTAACGTCTTAGACGTCCCAGATGTCCCATATGTCCCATATGTACCTAACGTCCCAGACGTCCCAGATGTCCCATATGTCCCATATGTACCTAACGTCCCAGACGTCCCAGATGTCCCATATGTCCCTAGCATCCCAGACGTCCCAGATGCCCCATATGTTCTTAACGTCCCAGACGTTCCAGATGTCCCATATGTCCTTAACGTCCAAGACGTCCCAGATGTCCCATTGGTACCTAACGTTCTAGACGACCCAGATGTCCCATATGTCCCATATGTACCTAACGTCCCAGACGTCCCAGACGTCCCAGATGTCCCATATGTCCTATATGTCCCTAATGTCCCAAGCGTCCCAGATGTCCCATATGTACCATATGTCCGTAATGTCCCAGGCGTCCTTAATGTCCCTTATGTCTTTAACGTCCCAGACGTCCCAGATGTCCCATATGTCCCTAACGTCCCAGATGTCTCATATGTTTCATATGTTTCTAATGTGTCAGCCGTCTTAGATGTTCCATATGTCCCTAACGTCCCAGACGTCCCAGAGGTCCTAGATGTCCCATATGTCCTAAACGTCCCAGACGTCCCAGATGTCCCATATGTCCCTAACGTCCCAGACGTCCCAGATGTCCCATATGTCCCTAATGTCCCAGGCGTCCCAGATGTCCTAGATGTCCCATATGTCCGTAACGTCCCAAACGTCCCAGATGTCCCATATGTCCCTAACGTCCCAGACGTCCCAGATGTCCCATATGTTTCATATGTTTCTAATGTGTCAGCCGTCTTAGATGTTCCATATGTCCCTAACGTCCCAGACGTCCCAGATGTCCTAGATGTCCCATATGTCCTTAACGTCCCAGACGTTTCAGATGTCCTATATGTCCCTAACGTCCCAGACGTCCCAGATGTCCCATATGTCCCTAATGTCCCAGGCGTCCTAAATGTCCCATATGTCCTTAACGTCCCAGATGTCCCAGACGTCCTAGATGTCCCATATGTCCTTAACGTCCCAGACGTCCCAGATGTTCTATATGTCCCTAACGTCCCAGATGTCCTAGATGTCCCATATGTCCTTAACGTCCCAGATGTCCTAGATGTCCCATATGTCCTTTACGTCCCAGACGTCCCAGATGTCCCATATGTCCCTAACGTCCCAGACGTCCCAGATGTCCCATATGTCCCTAACGTCCCAGACGTCCCAGATGTCCCATATGTTTCATATGTTTCTAATGTGTCAGCCGTCTTAGATGTTCGATATGTCCCTAACGTCCCAGACGTCCCAGATGTCCTAAATGTCCCATATGTCCTTAACGTCCCAGACGGCCCAGTTGTCCCATATGTCCTATATGTCCCTAATGTCCCAGGCGTCCTAGATGTTCCATATGTCCCTAACGTCCCCGACGTCCTAAATGTCCCATATGTCCCTAACGTTTCAGACGTCCCAACTGTCCCGAATGTCCCTAACGTCCCAGACGTCCCAGACGTCCCAGGCGTCCTAGATGCCCCATATGTCCCTAACATCCCAGGCGTCCTTAATGTCCCATATGTCTTTAACGTCCCAGACGTCTCAGACGTTCTAGATGTCCCATATGTCCTTACCGTCCCAGACGTCCCAGATGTCCCATATGTCCCTAACGTCCCAGACGTCCCAGATGTCCCATATGTTTCATATGTTTCTAATGTGTCAGCCGTCTTAGATGTTCCATATGTCCCTAACGTCATAGACGTCCCAGATGTCCTAGATGTCCTATATGTCCTTAACGTCCCAGACGTCCCAGATATCCCATATGTCCCTAACGTCCCAGACGTCCCAGATTTCGTATATGTCCCTAATGTCACAGGCGTCCCAGATGTCCTAGATGTCCCATATGTCCTTAACGTCCCAGACGTCCCAGATGTCCCATATGTCCCTAACGTCCCAGACGTCCCAGATGTCCCATATGTTTCATATGTTTCTAATGTGTCAGCCGTCTTAGATGTTCCATATGTCCCTAACGTCCCAGACGTCCCAGATGTCCTAGATGTCCCATATGTCCTTAACGTCCCAGACGTCCCAGATTCCCATATGTCCCTAAGGTCCCAGACGTCCCAGATGTCCCATATGTCCCTAATGTCCCAGGCGTCCTAAATATCCCATATGTCCTTAACGTCCCAGACGTCCCAGACGCCCTAGATGTCCCATATGTCTTTAACGTCCCAGACGCCCCAGACGTCCTAGATTTCCCATATGCCCTTAACGTCCCAGACGTCCCTGATGTCCCATATGTCCCTAGCATACCAGACGTCCCAGATGTCCCATATGTTCTTAACGTCCCAGACGTTCCAGATGTCCCATATGTCCTTAACGTCCAAGACGTCCCAGATGTCTTATATGTACCTAACGTATTAGGCGTCCCAGATGTCCCATATGTCCCATATGTACCTAACGTCCCAGACGTCCCAGACGTCCCAGATGTCCCATATGTCCCATATGTACCTAATGTCCCAGGCGTCCTAGATGTCCCATATGTCCCTAATGTCCCAGGCGTCCTAAATGTCCCATATGTCCTTAACGTCCCAGACGTCCTAAACGTCCTAGATGTCCCATATGTCCTTAACGTGCTAGACGTCCCAGATGTCCTATATGTCCCTAACGTCCCAGACGTCCCAGACGCCCTAGATGTCCCATACGTCTTTAACGTCCCAGACGTCTCAGACGTCCTAGATTTCCCATATGCCCTTAACGTCCCAGACGTCTCAGATGTCCCATATGTCCCTAGCATCCCAGACGTCCCAGATGTCCCATATGTTCTTAACGTCCCAGACGTTCCAGGTGTCCCATATGTCCTTAACGTCCAAGACGTCCCAGATGTCCCATTGGTACCTAACGTCTTAGACGTCCCAGATGTCCCATATGTTCCATATGTACCTAACGTCCCAGACGTCCCAGATGTCCCATATGTCTCTAGCATCCCAGACGTCCCAGATGTCCCATATGTTCTTAACGTCCCAGACGATCCAGATGTCCCATATGTCCTTAAAGTCCAAGACGTCCCTGATGTCCCATTGGTACCTAACGTCTTAGACGTCCCAGATGTCCTATATGTCCCACATGTACCTAACGTCCCAGACGTCCCAGAAGTCCCAGATGTCCCATATGTCCTATATGTCCCTAATGTCCCAAGCGTCCCAGATGTCCCATAAGTACCATATGTCCGTAATGTCCCAGGCGTCCTTAATGTCCCATATGTCTTTAACGTTCCAGACGTCTCAGACGTTCTAGATGTCCCATATGTCCTTACCGTCCCAGACGTCCCAGATGTCCCATATGTCCCTTATATCCCAGGCGTCCTTAATGTCCCATATGTCCTTAACGTCCCAGACGTCCCAGACGTCCTAGATGTCCCATATGTCCTTAACGTCCCAGACGTCCCAGATGTCCCATATGTCCCTAACGTCCCAGCCGTCCCAGATTTCCCATATGTCCCATATGTTCCTAATGTCCCAAGCGTCCTAGATATTCCATATGTCCCTAACGTCCCAGACGTCCCAAACGTCTTAGATGTCCCATATGTCCTTAACGTCCCAGACGTCCTAGATGTCCCATATGTCCTTAACGTCCCATACGTCCCAGATGTCCCATATGTCCCTATTGTTGCAGGCGTCCTAAATGTCCCATATGTCCTTAACGTCCCAGACGTCCCAAACGTCCTAGATGTCCCATATGTCCTTAACGTCCCAGACGTTCCAGATGTCCCATATGTCCCTAACGTGCCAGACGTCCTAAATGCCCCATATGTCCCATATGTCCCTAACGTGCCAGACGTCCCAGATGTCCCATATGTTTCTAATGTCCCAGGCCTTACAGATGTCCCATATTATGTCCCATATGTACCTATTGTCCCAGGCGTCCTAAATGTCCCATATGTCCTTAACGTCCCAGACGTCCGAAACGTCCTAGATGTCCCATATGTCCTTAACGTGTAAGACGTCCCAGATGTCCTATATGTCCCTAACGTCCCAGACCTACCAGATGTCCCAATTGTCCCTAATGTCCCAGGCGTCCCAGATGTCCTAGATGTCCCATATGTCCTTAACGTCCCAGACGTCCCAGATGTCCCATATGTCCCTAACGTCCCAGACGTCCCAGATGTCCTATATGTTTCATATGTTTCTAATGTGTCAGCCGTCTAAGATGTTCCATATGTCCCTAACGTCCCAGACGTCCCAGATGTCCTAGATGTCCCATATGTCCTTAACGTCCCAGACGTCCCAGATGTCCCATATGTCCCTAACGTCCCAGACGTCCCAGATGTCCCATATGTCCCTAATGTCCCAAGCGTCCTAAATGTCCCATATGTCCTTAACGTCCCAGACGTCCTAAACGTCCTAGATGTCCCATATGTCCTTAACGTGCCAGACGTCCCAGATGTCCTATATATCCCTAACGTCCCAGACGTCCCAGACGCCCTAGATGTCCCAAATGTCTTTAACGTCCCAGACGTCCCAGACGTCTTAGATTTCCCATATGCCCTTAACGTCCCAGACGTCTCAGATGTCCCATATGTCCCTAGCATCCCAGACGTCCCAGATGTCCCATATGTTCTTAACGTCCCAGACGTTCCAGATGTCCCATATGTCCTTAACGTCCAAGACGTCCCAGATGTCCCATTGGTACCTAACGTCTTAGACGTCCCAGATGTCCCATATGTCCCATATGTACCTAACGTCCCAGACGTCCTAGATGTCCCATATGTCCCATATGTACCTAACGTCCCAGATGTCCAATATGTCCCTAGCATCCCAGACGTCCCAGATGCCCCATATGTTCTTAACGTCCCTGACGTTCCAGATGTCCCATATGTCCTTAACGTCCAAGACGTCTAAGATGTCCCATTGGTACCTAACGTCTTAGACGTCCCAGATGTCCCATATGTCCCATATGTACCTAACGTCCCAGACGTCCCAGACGTCCCAGATGTCCCATACGTCCTATATGTCCCTAATGTCCCAAGCGTCCCAGATGTCCCATATGTAAAATATGTCCGTAATGTCCCAGGCGTCCTTAATGTCCCATATGTCTTTAACGTCCCAGACGTCTCAGACGTTCTAGATGTCCCATATGTCCTTACCGTCCCAGACGTCCCAGATGTCCCATATGTCCCTAACGTCCCAGACGTCCCAGATGTCCCATATGTTTCATATGTTTCTAATGTGTCAGCCGTCTTAGATGTTCTATATGCCCCTAACTTCCCAGACGTCCCAGACGTCCCAGATGTCCTAGATGTCCCATATGTCCTTAACGTCCCAGACGTCCCAGATGTCCCATATGTCCCTAACGTCCCAGACGTCTCAGATGTCCCATATGTCCCTAATGTCCCAGGCGTCCCAGATGTCCTAGATGTCCCATATGTCCTTAACGTCCCAGACGTCCCAGATGTCCCATATGTCCCTAACGTCCCAGACGTCCCAGATGTCCCATATGTTTCATATGTTTCTAATGTGTCAGCCGTCTTAGATGTTCCATAAGTCCCTAACGTCCCAGACGTCCCAGATGTCCTAGATGGCCCATATGTCCATAACGTCCCAGACGTCCCAGATGTCCCATATGTCCCTAACGTCCCAGACGTCCCAGATGTCCCATATGTCCCTAATGTCCCAGGCGTCCTAAATATCCCATATGTCCTTAACGTCTCAGACGTCCCAGACGCCCTAGATGCCCCATATGTCTTTAACGTCCCAGACGTCCCAGACGTCCTAGATTTACCATATGCCCTTAACGTCCCAGACGTCCCAGATGTCCCATATGTCCTTAGCATACCAGACGTCCCAGATGTCCCATATGTTCTTAACGTCCCAGACGATCCAGATGTCCCATATGTCCTTAACGTCCAAGACGTTCCAGATGTCTCATATGTACCTAACGTATTAGGCGTCCCAGATGTCCCATATGTCCCATATGTCCCATATGTACCTAATGTCCCAGTCGTCCCAGACGTCCCAGATGTCCCATATGTCCCATATGTACCTAATGTCCCAGGCGTCCTAGATGTCCCATATGTCCCTAATGTCCCAGGCGTCCTAAATGTCCCATATGTCCTTAACGTCCCAGACGTCTCAGACGTTCTAGATGTCCCATATGTCCTTACCGTCCCAGACGTCCCAGATGTCCCATATGTCCCTAACGTCCCAGACGTCCCAGATGTCCCATATGTTTCATATGTTTCTAATGTGTCAGCCGTCTTAGATGTTCTATATGCCCCTAACGTCCCAGACGTCCCAGACGTCCCAGATGTCCTAGATGTCCCATATGTCCTTAACGTCCCAGACGTCCCAGATGTCCCATATGTCCCTAACGTCCCAGACGTCTCAGATGTCCCATATGTCCCTAATGTCCCAGGCGTCCCAGATGTCCTAGATGTCCCATATGTCCTTAACGTCCCAGACGTCCCAGATGTCCCATATGTCCCTAACGTCCCAGACGTCCCAGATGTCCCATATGTTTCATATGTTTCTAATGTGTCAGCCGTCTTAGATGTTCCATATGTCCCTAACGTCCCAGACGTCCCAGATGTCCTAGATGTCCCATATGTCCATAACGTCCCAGACGTCCCAGATGTCCCATATGTACCTAACGTCCCAGACGTCCCAGATGTCCCATATGTCCCTAATGTCCCAGGCGTCCTAAATATCCCATATGTCCTTAACGTCTCAGACGTCCCAGACGCCCTAGATGTCCCATATGTCTTTAACGTCCCAGACGTCCCAGACGTCCTAGATTTCCCATATGCCCTTAACGTCCCAGACGTCCCAGATGTCCCATATGTCCTTAGCATACCAGACGTCCCAGATGTATTATATGTTCTTAACGTCCCAGACGATCCAGATGTCCCATATGTCCTTAACGTCCAAGACGTTCCAGAGGTCTCATATGTACCTAACGTATTAGGCGTCCCAGATGTCCCATATGTCCCATATGTACCTAACGTCCCAGACGTCCCAGACGTCCCAGATGTCCCATATGTACCTAATGTCCCAGGCGTCCTAGATGCCCATATGTCCCTAATGTCCCAGGCGTCCTAAATGTCCCATATGTCCTTAACGTCCCAGACGTCCTAAACGTCCTAGATGTCCCATATGTCCTTAACGTGCCAGACGTCCCAGATGTCCTATATGTCCCTAACGTCCCAGACGTCCCAGACGCCCTAGATGTCCCATATGTCTTTAACGTCCCAGACGTCCCAGACGTCCTAGATTTCCCATATGCCCTTAACGTCCCAGACGTCTCAGATGTCCCATATGTCCCTAGCATCCCAGACGTCCCAGATGTCCCATATGTTCTTAACGTCCCAGACGTTCCAGATGTCCCATATGTCCTTAACGTCCAAGACGTCCCAGATGTCCCATTGGTACCTAACGTCTTAGACGTCCCAGATGTCCCATATGTCCCATATGTACCTAACGTCCCAGATGTCCCAGATGTCCCATATGTCCCATATGTACCTAACGTCCCAGACGTCCCAGATGTCCCATATGTCCCTAGCATCCCAGACGTCCCAGATGTCCCATATGTTCTTAACGTCCCAGACGTT
>CALNHX010012718.1:0-23076 GCA_940337035.1 Agriotes lineatus
TACTGGTCCAAAAGCGTCCTACTGGTCCAAGGGCCGCCCTACTAGTCCAAGGGCGGACAACTGGTCCAAGAGGCGTCCTGCTGACCCAAGGGCCGTCCTGCTGATCCAAGAGCCGTCCTGCTGGTCCAAGGGCGTCCTGCTGGTAAAAGGGCGTCCTGCTGGTCCAAGGGCCGCCCTACTGATCGAAGGGCCGTCCTTCTGGTCGAGGGGCCGTCCTTCTGGTCGAGGGGCCGTCCTTCTGGTCGAGGGGCCGTCCCACTGGTCGAAGGGCTGTCCTGTTGGTCGAAGGACCGTCCTGTTGGTCGAAGGACCGTCCTGTTGGTCCAAGGGCGGACAACTGGTCCAAGAGCCGTCCTTCTGCTGTAAGGGCCGTCCTACTGGTAGAAGAACCGTCTTTCTGGTGGAAGGGCCGTCCTGCTGGTCGAAGGGCCGTCCTGCTGGTCGAAGGGCCGTCCTTCTGGTCCAAGGGCCGTCCTGCTGGTTCAAGGGCCGTCCTGCTGGTCCAAAGGGCAGTCCTGCTGATCCAAGGGCCGTCGTCATCACCCGATAGGATCCTTTCAATGAACGTCTTCGTCTGATGGGATTCGTCCAAAGGCCGTCGCTATTGTCCTATGGGTTTCGTCCACGGCCGTCGTCTTCGTCCAAGGGCCATCGACTTCGTCGAAGGGCTCTAGTATCCGCCGTCTTCGTTCATCGACCGTTGTCTAATGGCCTTCTGTCTTCGTCCAAGGGCTGTCGTCTGCGATCAGAGACTGTCGTCTTCGTCCAATGGCAGTCGGCTTTGTCCATGGGAAATCGTCTTCGTCCAAGAACCGTCGTCTTCCTGCATGAATCGAAGTCTTCGTCCAAGGGCCGTCGCCTTCGTCCAAGAACCGACGTCTTCGTCCAAGAACCAGTCTTTCTCCATGAATCGTCGTCTTCATCCAAGAGCTGTAGTCTTTTTCAAGAATTGTCATGTTGTGCCAAGAACCCTCGCCTTCGTCAAAGAATCGGCGTTTCCATCCAAGAATCGTCGTCTTCATTCAAGAATCGTCGTCTTCATCCAAAAATCTTCGTCGTCATCCACAATGAGCTGTCGTCTTTAAGTAGCGTCGTTTTCCTCCAACAAGTCATCTTCGTACATGAGGTTTGAAAATATTGTTATTGTCTTTCGTTCGGATAAAGGATTTTTTTTATTCATTCATGTTGTTGCTGGTATTACGTCTTCTTCTTAACCTGCAGTCTTAATCAATGATGTCTTTGTTCATGCCGCTTTCGTAAATGTCTCAAAGTTATCTTCTTTATTAATGATGCCCTAAACCATTCGAATCGTTGATAAGATTATAGCTTGTTGTATCGTTTCAATTAGATGTTTGGGTTTTGATTGTATTCATTCATACTGTCTGCATTCATATGTTTTGCCCTTAAATAGATTCTCTCACCAGCGACAGCTTCACTCAAAGGTTTACTCTCCATGTTTTTCACGCATTTTGCTTCAGAATAAATATTTAGTCTTCCATCACGCATGCTTAGCAATGGAACTTCTACAGCTCTCTTCAACAGCTTTGTGCTCACCATTGTTATCCATTACTCCTCTTCATCCATCCTAGTTGGCACCAGTGGCAAATAAAACGTCTTCTTCCAGTCACCATCATAGTTATCATCCACAATTACCCTAAACCATCATGTGGTAACAGTAAGTCCATGCTACAAGTTAAAATTTATTTAATATTTACAATAATTAATCATATTAACAATTAACATACCTTGTTGATTCATATCCAGTCAAGATAATTTTGTACTATTGATGTACTCTTCGAATGAAACTTTTAAAATTGTTGTCCATTACATTGATTCATGAGCAATTTTGTGTTTCAGACATTCTGCAATTATATTGGTTTTCTGGAGTTTCATGATAATTTATTAACTTCTTTTCTATATTATGCTGTTATCTGCATCAGTTGGTTTTTTCTTCATACACGACATTCTGTCTATCTGTTGCCATAAAAATATTCCTTTGGTTGACAGTAGCTCATAACACGTTTTCTACAGATATTCTTCACTACTATTAATTTCAAAATTTAATAGTTTTAGTTGAGTAGTCCAATCTGTCTTTTAAACTTCAATGCACATTCAAACTTTTTAGAACACTATACTTAAAATTTAATAATATGCTGAATTAAGTTATATAAAATAGGTTATTATATGTTAAAAATTACAAGAGTTTTGATGATCAAAAATTACAAGTTATTTAAACAAACAATATCGAATTTGCTAACTGTAACTACAAGTCATCTATCCCTAAGAGGCAAGTGGCACAATGCCAGTTACAAATTGAAATTTCAAGCATTAATCACCTAATTTGTTAATAGAAAACTACCTCATCAAACAAATTTAGTCTTTATAGCACTATAAATATTAAAAACTTTATAACAAACTATTTGCACATTCTTTAATTCATACAATCAATTTAAGCAAATACAGCCATTTTATAACGGATCACCTTGAACAAACAAAACATACGCTACACCATACGAAACATTAGCATTCTCTCCCAAGTAATTATTCAGATAGATGCAGGAGTTGGGTTTTTACCGAGATGCACTATGTGTTGTGCGAAGCTTTTGAAAAAAGTACTGCCTTGTTTAGTAGTAATAAAGTTAATTGCAAAGTGGTATAACTTGAAATAATTAGCATTGTAGTGCTATTCATGCAAATTCTTTTTAGAGTTTAAACGACAAAATATCTTGTTAGCAGCTACATGGTTTATGTATTTGAATATTTTATTTAATTGTAATTGACTGCTGGTACAAACTCCATGAACTGCAAAATTAACTACATATAGCTGTTATCTACAATAATCAACACATGAAAATGCATTTTGAAAAAACTTGACATGCATATCACGAATAGTTACCCAACAAGCAACAGCCAAGGTTCAAGTTGTGTATCCAATAAGCAATCTTCACACATCCCAAGTAACCCGATAGGTGTCAAAGTATTGCCTCTTCCAACTAGGTCATGTAAGTACCAGTTTAGTGTTACATAACATGCATGGGTGACGAAAAGTAAATTCACAATTTTATCTTCAGCAGGCTCAAAAGCAACAGTTAGTTGTACTTCTTGCATCTTTTGCAGATTAGCATTCTGTGCCACAAGATTTCCATACACGTGCATTTGGAAAATTCCGAGGCAGTTCAATCCGGCCCTGTACATACCTGAACGATTCACTAGAGAAATAATTATGAAATACCTAGCACCACTGTGGTATGGCTCCTTTCAATTGCTACGATTTTCGGTTTTTGAAATCAATGTTCTCAGCTATAGAAGACACCCCACAACAATCAGAAGAGAAGTCATTCTGAAATTCACAAAAAAAGAAAATTTATGCCACTTGTAGAAGTGGCTAAAAAAATAACTAGATTGCTGTTTACCAACTACAAAAATCGTTATCGGTTATGTATTCCATGCACAATGAAGAATGGAGACAGCTTGGGTTACAACCTGGAAGATTGAAGAACACCCTTTGCTGGTGCCACGGTAATACTACGAAGAAACTTTTAATATTGTTTTTGTGCATAAAAAATTAGATACAAGGAACCTGCTCATAACTCTCAATACCAGTTCCGTAACATGGAGATGCTTCTTTTAAATTCCCTTTAGAGGAACATTAGCATTTCCCGCGAGTGGGTGTAGTATGATCATTAAATAAAAATTTTACGAAAGAGAAGTAGATTAATAATACGAAAATCGTTGTCGTGGACCATTTTAAATATTAATAAAACTAAAGATTTCGTCTTGATCCACATATATTATGTGGATCAAGACGAAATCCTTGGTTTTATTAATAAAGAGAAGTAGCATGAAGGATAGTTGACTTCTTCACATTTGATGTTCCCAGTAAACACATCAGTTGATTCTAACGATGGAGTACAATGAAAATGCTCATAGAACCTTTAGCTTTTGCCTGCGAAATGAACATCTTCATATTTGAAAATACTGCAAAAGTAGTATGATTTCATACGGTTACCAGTTTTACTAAAATATTTTGTTCGTGAAGTGAAACAACTTTCATTTGAAATTACATCAATTATTCGTGAGTAGTTCCCTTGGGAAAAAAACTAATTTTCTGTCCATCTACCGACTGTTCCACCTCTATAATTAAATCAAACCACTTCCGTAGATTTCTAAAATAGGCAAGCTAAAATAATCTAAGATTTCTGTTACCAGTTAATGTGAATGTTTGTTGCTATTGTAGCAGTCTTCAGTAAGTTTTTATGGCTGCATTAGGGCTATGAATACAGTATTGTTGATCATCAGATTTCTTCAAAACACTATCGACTTAGGGCAGGGTTGACTTAATTTCTTTCCTTAATCGCATAGCTGAGAAATAAATTAATAAACGACCATATTGATGTAGCAATACAATGGAACACGAAAACATCAATGGGTTGTTTACCGACATAATAGATTCCTCAAAATGGAGTTGTGCGATTCCTTTTCCGATTATATTCCAGGTAGTTTACTTTCCGGGATGCTAAATATTTACTTCCGATGCAACAAATCTTGTCAATAACTGCCAGCACAGTAGTTGGAGCTATAAATTGAAAAGTCAAAACAGCCACTGTGCTGTGGCTCAGCAAAAAAGAAAAATAGTTAACAGCTGGAATCTTCATTCCATTCAATCTAAATTTTAAGAAGGAGTGACTTATAAAACAAATCCGTTACCAGTTGGAAATCCTCATTTCAGCCTTATCTATAATTTTCGTTGGACAAACCATTTTTCATCAATCCGGAAGAAGCCTTTTGAATAGATGTAGATTGAAGGATTATTGTTTTACGTGTCTTCTGGATGCTAACTTTAATTTTGCAGACAAATTGTATTCCATAAGTTCTTGAACTGTGAATTGAAATATTTAATGGTCACATCAGTGACTATTTATAAAAAAAAAATGAATACATAATGTTACCAATTTTAGACTTTGTATGAATAATTCTGTAAACTATTGAAGTATTCCTTTCAGTCTCATTAATAATTAATCAATTTAGAGTCATATCCAAGTGATTTTATAATTTCTTCAAGCTGTGAACAGATTATTAAATACCCATATGTAGGGCCAAACAAAAAATGACTATGTATAGCAATTAATGTTATCCATTTATCTAATTAGTTCGTTAGATGTTACCTCTGTAAATCCTCACTCCTTTGCCGCTAAAGTTCTTGAAGCTCTATCTTCTGAATCCGTCAGTATTGTTTATTTCCTTTACCATATGAACTATTCATATGCAATTGCATTTTAGGCATCGTTTACTTTTAATATTTCGGTAAAAATTAATGTCAACTATGGGACACATAAATATAGGCTGAAATATTACTTGCATTGAATTGCTTCCATTTATATTCCAGTATGCACACCTCCCCCATTTTTCTGGATAGTTATCCCTACGCATTATAAGTTAATTTGCAACATTACCTCCTTGGATGTGTTAGGTAGTTAGCATCCTTTTGTTGTTACTCTTGAGAGAAACGTCATCTTGCAGTTTGAAGTAGTAAATTGCACGAGCGAAGAATGGAGCCATTTCGAAACAAAATATTCCCTACCATATCTTTGTTGTTAAGGCTATATACAATTGCTTCACCTAAAGGAAAACTGCGAATATGCCATACTCGATGGCAAATTGTGATGAGCATCAACAATGTACAGTACCTTGAGTTTCTGAAGCAAATTTAGTATCCAAACTTTAAACGCATGATGTACAACCCTCCTCCAGTTTTCATAAACCGGACCAGTCATTGGCAGAATAAACCACAAATCAAGAATCGTGTAAATGGAATTTAGGCAAGCTTGCAAAACCTAGTTCTAGCAACAGTCCGAGTATTTTATAAATACACTAACAGAGTAAATGCATATGCAATATGCTAATCTCCCGTTTTTGAGGACGTTTCCAGAGATCGCATGGGTGATACACCTAGAGCACAGACACGACATGGGCCACAAGAGTGTCTCTCTCAACAACAACAACGGAGGAGGAGGAAAAGAGAGAGATTCTCTCTTTTCCTCCTCCTCCGTTGTTGTTGTTGAGAGAGATTACATAAAGTGGAACGAATACCTCTGTAGAACGTTCAGGAATGGATGTGATGCCATTTTCTATTAGTTTGCGAATCATACGGTAGAAGGAATGGAAAACCAAAATACTTGTTCTTCCTCTTAGTTACAGGTGAAAGGCCCATTCTCCGCTACATAAAATGCAGTTTTCTACTACCAATCTTCATGCACACCTTTTGAGCAGGTTAACCTAACCCTCGGGGACTTATTAAATAAAATACCCTGTGAGGAGAGCAACGACCACCAAAGCTGTTTTTATAGGAAGTTAAAATATGTTTTAGGGTTCTGCTCAGCCACGACTTTAGATCAATGTCATAGTTTGGATAATGTTTTATCAGTTTCATATGAATACCTATTTTCTATCCAGGTTTGAGATTATCTGTTTTGACCTAAGAACATACTTTAACACCAAAAAACATGCATGAAAAATGATAAAACAAGTTACCTCCTACGCTTAGAAATAAGATTACCTTGATAGTACTTAGAAAGTTGGTCAAAATAAAAAACCTTACTTTTTATTTGAAGTAAAACTGTGCTTCTTTGGGGGCACTGGTAAGATTGTTGCAACATTCGTTTCGCTGTAACGGTTAAGACCTTCTGGTCGAAGGGCCGTCCTACTGGTCGAGGGATCGTCCTACTGGTGGATGGGCCATCCTACTGGTCAAAGGGCCGCCATAGTGGTGGAAAGGCCGCCATACTGGTGGAAGGGCCGTCCTACTGGTCGAAGAGCCGTCCTACAGGTCGAAGGGCCGCTATACTGGTCTAAAGACCACCCCACTGGTCCAAGGGCCGTCATCACCCGATAGGATTCTTCCAATGGTCGTCTTCATCGGATGGGATTCGTCCAAAGGCTGTCGCTATCGTCGTATAGGATTCGTCCACGGTCGTCATCTTCGTCCAAGGGCCATCGACTTCGTCGAAGGGCTGCAGTATCCGCCGAGGGACCGTCGTCTTCGTCAAACGACAGTCACCGTAGGACCGCCGTCTTCGTTCAACGACCGTCGTCTAATGGCCTTCTGTCTTCGTTCAAGGGCCGTCGCCTTGGTCCATGGGAAATTGTCTTCGTCCAAGGGCCGTCGCCTTCGTTCAAGGATCGTCGTCTTCGGCCAAGTACAGTCGTCTTTGTCTAAGAGCCATCTCGCCTTTATCCAAAAGAAAGTCGTCTTCGTCCAAAGGAAGTCGTCTTCGTCCAAGAACCATTGTCTCCATCAAAAAAACGTCCGTCTTCGTCCAAGAACCATAGTCTTCCCCCATGAATCGTCGTCTTCATCCAAGAGCAGTCGTCTTTTTCAAGAATTGTCATGTTCGGCCAAGAAGCTTCGCCTTCGTCAAAGAATCGTGGTCTTCATCCAAAAATCGTCGTCTTCGTCCAAGAACCATAGTCTTCTCTCATGAATCGTCGTCTTCATCCAAGAGCAGTCGTCTTTTTCAAGAATTGTCATGTTCGGCCACGAAGCTTCGCTTTCGTCAAAGAATAGTTGTCTTCATCCCAAAATCGTCGTCTTCATCCAAGAATCGTCGTCTTCGTCCAAGAACCATAGTCTTCCCTCATGAATTTTCGTCTTCATCCAAGAATCGTCGTCTTCGTCCAAGAACCATAGTCTTCTCTCATGAATCGTCATCTTCATCCAAGAGCAGTCGTCTTTTTCAAGAACTGTCATGTTCGGCCACGAAGCTTCGGCTTCGTCAAAGAATAGTTGTCTTCATCCCAAAATCGTCGTCTTCATCCATCGTCGTCTTCGTCCAAGAACCATAGTCTTCCCTCATGAATCGTCGTCTTCGTCCAAGAACCATAGTCTTCCCTCATGAATCGTCGTCTTCATCCAAGAATCGTCGCCTTCGTCAAAGAAAAATAGTCTTCCCTCATGAATCGTCGTCTTCATCCAAGAGCAGTCGCCTTCGTCAAAGAATCGTCGTCTTCATCCAAGAATCGTTGTCTTCATCCAAGAATCGTTGTCTTCATCAACGGATCTTCGTCTTCATCCCAAGGGCTGTAATCTTCCACAAAGAGCTGTCATCTTTAAGTAGCGTCGTTTTCATCCAACAACAGTCGTCTTCGTACATGATGTTTGAAAATATTGTTATTGCCTTTCGTTCGGATTAAGGATTTATTTTCTTCAGTCATGTTGTTGCTGGTATTAGGTCTTGTTCTTAACCTGCAGTCTTAATCAATGATGTCTTTGTCGATGTCGCTTTCGTAAATGTGCATCTACATCTCCACTGGACAGTCGGATATTTTAACGGTTCCTTTTAAAAAAAATCTTTCACACTGTTCTTTGTCGTATTTTCTAAAAGGTAGTTGTCTTTATCAAAGATATCTTGGACCATAATCATTATTTAACAATTTCTTCGTTGGGAAATATGGTTCTCGTCCTCTCTACCGAGATTTGGTCTTTTTCTATATTCTTTTCGAAATATGTTATCCACATATCCTTCTTCAAAGCTTCTCTTAAGGTCATCATTGATATCCATTAGTCCTCTTCATTCATCCTAGTTGGCACCAGTGGCAAATAAAACGTCATCTTCTTCCAGGCACCATCATAGTTCTCATCCACAATTATTTTAAACCATCATGTGGTAACAGTAGGTCCATGCTACAAGTTGAAATTTATTTAATATTTACAATAATTCATCATGTTAACAATTAATATACCTTGTTGATTAATATCCAGTCAAGATAATCTTGTACTCTTCGAATGAAACTCTTAAAATTGTTGCCCATTACATTGATATATGAGCAATTTTGTGTTTCAGACATTCTGCTATTATATTGGTTTTTTGAGTTTCTCGATAATTTATTAACTTCTTTTCTATATTATGCTGTTATCTGCATCAGTTGGTTTTTTCTTCATACATGACATTCTGTCTATATGTTGCCATAAAACTATTCCTTTTGGTTGACAGCTCGTAACACGTTTTCCACAGATATTCTTCACTTCATAAAACTTGTATTCTTCACTAGTATTAATTTCAAAATTTAATAGTTTTAGTTGAGTAGTCCAATCTGTCTTTTAAACTTCAATGCACATTCCAACTTTTTAGAACACTCTATACTTAAAATTGAATAATATGCCGAATTAAGTTATACAAAATAGGTTATTGTATGTTAAAAATTACAAGAGTTTTGATGATCAAAAATTACAAGTTAATTAAACAAACAATATGGAATTTGCTAACTGTAACTACAAGTCATCTACCCCTAAAAGGCAAGTGGCACAACGCCAGTTACGAATTCTAATTTCAAGCATTAATCACCTAATTTGTTAATAGAAAACTACAACCTCATCAAACAAATTTAGTCTTTATAACACTATCAATATAAAAAACTTGATAACAAACTATTTGCACATTCTTTAACTCATACCATCAATTTAAGCAGTTACAACAATTTTATAACGGCTCACCTCCGACAAACAAAACATATGCTACACTATAAGCATTAGCATTCTCTCCAATAATTATTCAGATAGATGCAGGAGTTAGGTTTTTACAGAGATGCACTATGTGTTGTGAGCTTTTGAAAAAAAAGTACTGCCTTGTTTAATAGTAATAAAAGTTAATTGCAAAGTAGTTCAGTTATTTACTGGTATAACTTGAAATAATTAGCATTGTAGTGCTATCCATACAAATCCTATTTTCGAGTTTAAACTGCAAAATATCTTGTTAGCAGCTACATGGTTTATGTATTTGAATATTTTATTTAATTGTACTTGAGTGCTGGTACAAACTGCATGAAGTGCAAAATTAACACATATAGCTGTTGTCTACACTAGTCAACACATGAAAATGCATTTTGAAAAAAACTTGACATGCATATCAAGAATAGTTACCCAACAAGCAATAGCCAAGGTTCAAGTTGTGTATTCAATAAGCAATCTTCATACATCCCAAGTAACCCGATAGGTATCAAAGTATTGCCTCTTCCAACTAGGTCATGTAAGTACCAGTTTAGTGTTACATAACATGCATGGGTGACAAAAAGTAAATTCACAATGGATTACCAATTTGCAATTTTATCTTCAGCAGGCTCAAAAGCAACAGTTAGTTGTACTTCTTGCATCTTTTGCAGATTAGCATTCTGTGCCACCAGATTTCCATACACGTGCATTTGGAAAATTCCGAGGCTGTTCAATCCGGCCCTGTACATACCTGAACGATTCACTAGAGAAATAATTATGAAATACCTAGCACCACTGTGGTATGGCTCCTTTCAATTGCTACGATTTTCGGTTTTTGAAATCAATGTTCTCAGCTATAGAAGAAACCCCCCAACAATCAGTAGAGAAGTTATTCTGAAATTCACAAAAAAAGAAAATTTATGCCACTTGTAGAAGTGGCTAAAAAAATAACTAGATTGCTGTTTACCAACTACAAAAATCGTTATCGGTTGTGTATTCCATGCACAATGAAGAATGGAGACAGCTTAGGTTACAACCTGGAAGATTGAAGAACACCCTTTGCTGGAGCCACGGTAACACTACGAAGAAACTTTTAATATTGTTTTTATGCATAAAAAATTAGATACAAGGAACCCGCTCATAGCTCTCAATACCAGTCCCGGTCTATAACATGGAGATGCTTCTTTTAAATTCCTTTTAGAGGAACATTAGCATTTCCCGCGAGTGGGTGTAGTATGATCATTAAAAAATTTTACAAAAGAGAAGTAGATTAATAATACGAAAATCGTTGTCGTGGACCATTTTAAATATTAATAAAACTAAAGATTTCGAAGTAGCATAAAGGATAGTTGACTTCTTCACATTTGATGTTCCCAGTAAACGCATCAGTTGATTCTAACGATGGAGTACAATGGAAATGCTCATAGAACCTTTAGCTTTTGCCTGCGAAATGAACATCTTCATATTTGAAAATACTGCAAAAGTAGTATGATTTCATACGGTTACCAGTTTTACTAAAATATTTTGTTCGTGAAGTGAAACAGTGAAACAACTTTCATTTGAAATTACATAAATTATTCGTGAGTAGTTCCCTTGGTAAAAAAACAAATTTTCTGTCCATCTACCGACTGTTCCACCTCTATAATTAAATCAAACCACTTCCGTAGATTTCTAAAATACGCAAGCTAAAATAATTTAAGATTTCTGTTACCAGTTAATGTGAATGTTTGTTGCTATTGTAGCAGTCTTCAGTAAGTTTTTATGGCTGCATTAGGGCTATGGATACAATATTGTTGAACATGAGATTTCTTCAAAACACTATCGACTTAGGGCAGGGTTGACTTAATTTCTTTCCTTAATCGCATAGCTGAGAAATAAATTAATAAACGACCATATTGATGTAGCAATACAATGGAACACGAAAACATCAATGGGTTGTTTACCGACATAATAGATTCCTCAAAATGGAGTTGTGCGATTCCTTTTCAGATTATATTCCAGGTAGTTTAATTTTCCGGGAAGCCAAATATCTACTTCCGATGCAACAAATCTTGTCAATAACTGCCAGAACAGTAGTTGGAGCTATAAATTGAAAAGTCAAAACAGCCACTATGCTGTGGCTCAGCAAAAAGAAAAATAGTTAACAGCTGGAATCTTCATTCCATTCAATCTAAATTTTAAGACGGAGTGACTTATAAAACACATCTGTTACCAGTTAGAAATCCTGATTTCAGCCTTATCTATAATTTTCGTTGGACAAACCATTTTTCATCAATCTGGACGTCGCCTTTTCAATCGATGTAGATTGAAGGATTATTGTTTTACGTGTCTTCTGGATGCTAACTTTAATTTTGCAGACAAATTGTATTCCATAAGTTCTTGAACTGTGATATATATTTAATGGCCACATCAGTGACTTTATTTAATAAAAAAAAAAAATTTATTTATAATGTTACCAATTTTTGACTTTGTATGAATAATTCTGTAAACTATTGAAGTATTCCTTTCAGTCTCATTAATAATTAATCAATTTAGTCATATCCGAATGATTTTATAATTTCTTCAAGCTGTGAACAGATTATTAAATACCCATATGTAGGGCCAAACAAAAAATGACTATGTATAGCAATTAATGTTATCCATTTATCTAATTAGTTCGTTAGATGTTACCTCTGTAAATCCTCACTCCTTTGCCGCTAAAGTTCTTGAAGTTCTATCTTCTGAATCCGTCAGTATTGTTTACTTCCTTTACCATATGAACTATTCATATGCAATTGCATTTTAGGCATCATTTACTTTTAATATTGCGGTAAAAATTAATGTCATCTATGGGACATATAAATATAGGCTGAAATATTACTTGCATCGAATTGCTTCCATTTATATTCCAGTATGAACACTTCCCCCATTTTTCTGGATAGTTATCCCTACGCATTATAAGTTAATTTGCAACATTACCTCCTTGGATGTGTTAGGTAGTTAGCATCCTTTTGTTGTTACTCTCGAGAGAAACGTCATCTTGCAGATTGATGTAGTAAATTGCACGAGCGAAGAATGGAGCCATTTCTAATCGAAATATTCCCTACCATATCTTCGTTGTTAAGGCTATATACAATTGCTTCACCTGAAGAAAAACTGCGAATATGCCATACTCGATGGCAAATTGTGACGAGCATCAACAATGTACAGTACCTTGAGTTTCAGATGCAAATGTAGTATCCAAACTTTAAACGCATGATGTACAACCTTCCTCCAGTTTTCATAAACCGGACTAGTCATTAGGGAATTAAACCACAAATCAAGAAACGTGTAAATGGAATTGAAATTATTAGGCAAGCTTGTATTGCAAAACCTAGTTCTAGCAACAGTCCGAGTATTTTATAAATGCACTAACGAGTAAATGCAGATGCAACATGCTAATCTCCCGTTTTTGAGGACGTTTCCAGAGATTGCATGGGTGACACACCTAGAGCACAGACACGACATGGGCCACAAGAGTGGCGTAAAATTATTAGCTTACATTCACATTACCTTCTACTTTGCTGGACGGACGCTACATGCTTGTAGTAGTGCAACAGCAGTTCTCTACATAAAGTGGAATGAATACCTCTGCAGAACGTTCAAGGAATGGATGTGATGCCATTTTCTATTAGTTTGCGAATCGTATGGTACAAGGAATGGAAAACCAAAATACTTGTTCTTCCTCTTAGTTACAGGTGAAAGGCCCATTCTCCGCTACATGAAATGCGGTTTTCTACGACCAATCTTCATGCACACCTTTTGAGCAGGTTAACCTAACCCTCGGGGACTTTTTAAATAAAATACCCTGTGTGGAGGGTGACGACCACCAAAGCAGGCTGTTTTTATAGGAAGTTAAAATATGTTTTAGGGTTTCTGTTCAGCCACAACTTTAGATCAATGTCATAGTTTGGATAACGTTTTATTAGTTTCGTATGAATACCTATTTTCTATCCAGGTTTGAGATTATCTGTTTTGACCTAAGAACATATTTTAACACAAAAACAACATGCATGAAAAATGATAAAACAAGTTACGCTTAGAAATAAGGTTATCTTGATAGTACTTAAAACGTTGGTCAAAATAAAAACCTTACTTTTTATTTGAAGTAAAACTGTGCTTCTTTGGGGGCACTGTTAAGATTGTTGCAACATTCGTTTCGCTCTAACGGTTAAGACGAGTGCAACATGAAGAACGCCTTGCAGTTGCATTGTCACAGCTCGTGGTGGATTTGAAATACATGGTTGACGCATGATGCCAACAGCACACGGATGGACCATCTAAAAACTACTGTAACCCAACAGCCTACTATTGCTTACTTTTCCCGTTTGGCTAATAAGTAGGGCACCCGTAATGGTAAGGTTGTTAATGACTTTTGGCAGGTTTACGAACTTTAGCCTTGTGTTTTGCTATATCGATCTTGCAGCCAAGAACGTTACCACAGAGCAGCTAGTAGACGAACCTTTGGCCACGTGCAAGAGTAGACATCATTAACGGTGTTTGAATACGATTCGTGCCGCAACCTGAGAAAGTAATGCCTTACAGATCCTGTACAAGACAACATTCAATCACAATAAAAATTTACAACCGCTAAGGCAGTAATTTTTTATGAATATTAAAATATTAAATTACCGTTCTAATTTGAAATAAATATGTCAAAATAGTTTCGTTGTACACAAAGCTAGTGAAAACATTCAATAATTGACACAAACAAACTTATAGAAGAACTCCACAAATTTTTGATCAAAAAATTATGTTAGCTCAGTTCTTCTACATAGTTCATTTGCGTAAACTACTAATTACGAATATTAAAACGAATTTTAAGTTTTACCCCCTTTTAAAACGAAAACCTGTTAATGTGTACTGGTCCGCAACAGCTCAGCGAATGGTGAGCAGACGTAATCGCATCGGCGACCTCTCGCACGATCCACAAGAATCTTATATTCGAGTGGAATCCTTTGCGTGCAGGAAACGATAAGTAAGCGCATTAGGGGAAGTGTTCAGGGTACCATCAACTTCGATAGTTTCACCGGAAGAGTGTATGTCAACTTCATTTGCTGGCTTGCAGCTACCGTATGCTATGCCGCAGCTACATCTCGAACGCCAGCCAGGATAGGAGGCCGTTCTCGATCACATGTAAAGTTAAATAAATTAGCAGTAAAAGGAATTACAAAACATCAATAATAACAAAGCTGTAAATAGGTTTTAAGATTTATTTTTTTAATTAAATATGTATACGTACACAAAGAGATCTATTTGGACTTAATTACTGAAACTAATTGACTTAGGTCTAATTTGTACATCAGGCAATTAAAAATGGTATTGCAAACTTAATAGATAATTACAAACCAAATAATAGTTGGGCTCCGAGCTCACGCAATCGAATCCCACACGTCTGACTTCTCAAGGAGACTGGAATAGAAAAAAATTCATAGTCATCACAGAATTAGCTTTGAATATCTAGGTAACAATTCAACGTTCTACAGGAATTTTGATTTCTTTAAGTTTTAACATAAATTTATCTAGGCTATCCAATTCTTCACAGGTCCGGGTGTCCCAAACTGCAGGCGATGTGGAATTTTCGGAACACTTTAATTTCTGTAGGGTGGTCTTGATGCTTCGCCATCTTTGTAAACGTTGCTGTTGCTTTTGTTGTAATTCAGATTCGGCTCTACATAGGGCGTTGGTCAAAATAGCTTCCACGAATAGATTTTTGCGTTTTTGACGTTTTAATGACATTTTCTTGCATTTTACTTTAGAAATCCAATCAGTTATACCTCCAGTTCTTATGGAGAGGTCGTTATGATATATGGCAACGCCCATGTTAAGCAACACGATTAAAAAATAGTTTCTTCCGATAGTTATGACTTTATAAGACGTCAATTGTGTAAACAAAGTTAATGTTAACACACCTGATTATTATTGCTAGAAATCTTGAATTCTTCGTCCCAGAACTGAATTTCTTCGCAACACAGCTGAACAGAATGGCACAAACACGACGTCTTGTGGAACACAAATGAGGGAACGGTAAAGGGGAAACGCTTTTATACCGCGAACGCCAGCCGCATTTGTATTCCTACACCGCTTTCATGAAAAGTAGTACCACCAAATCAATGATTTTGTAACACTTATAATACTACTGTACCAAGTAAATGTACGTTTTTGAAAGGTACTCTCTATTTATTTTATGCAACTTTGTATTTTATGAAATTAGAAACGTTTTCCCCTAAATCTGGAAAAAATCAATGCGTTCGTTTTCGCGTAGGAATGAGGCACATGAAGGGAAGTGTGTCAAGAATCCGTTGACGTCACGGTCTCGCCTGCAATTTATTCTAGCAGTTTCCATGAAATGAATGTGCTAATTGGTAATGGGAAATTTGTTTTAGAAAGACGCGACGCCATGAGTCTATTTAACATTTATTAAGACTTTAGTTTGTATTTTACAAAACACCTATATTGTATAGGAAAAAACGTTGATTGGATTTTTAACCGAGTAGGTTACATCAAAAGCGTCATTTCATATCCTGCTTCTTTGGGATGGAAAAATTCTACTGCGATGCATGTCCTATGATTGCTTGCTGCAATTTAAAGATTTTTGTAATTTTAAGGATTAGTTTCACTAAATAATGGCTTTATACGAAGCTAAAATTGTAATTGGGCGATTTGGCCTTATAAGGGCTGTACCTACTCAAGTAGTGAATACCTATTGCAAAATTTTTCAATAATCAATGAATATTACTATTAAAGGCAATATTGTTCGATTGTTACTCATCGCTGCTTAAACCAGCAGTAAATACCGTTAACAACGGGTCGACAGCTGAGGCCAATCACCTTTTTACATACTGATTCATATAAAACCCAAGTTTGTACCTGGTTTTGCTTCTTACCTTGAGGGGTGTTAATGCATGTGTAAATTGCAGTCCCAAACTTCTCAGAACGACTACAGGGGTGAACGTTGTATTGTAAAGTTTATGTAAACCGTCAATAGCCAACATCGTGGGCACATTATGTCGTTGCCTGGTGCTCTCATATTGTTTCATGTGATTGAGACTGCCTGCAAAAAATGTTAATATTCATTAGGCTATATTCATAACAATGCAAACAATGACAACCAGCTGTTTTTAATGGAAATATTCTCATATCAAGCGTCTATTTTATAATAAAAGGTTTTCAACAAGGGCGTCTATAAAAAAACAAATTATCGTCGATTAATTCATCCCTCTGTATGATTATTAAAACGGTTCTTAGATTTTTCAAGAAAATGGTAAACCAAAATACAGAATTCAAATTTGTATTCACGAATTTAGATACAATTTCTGATTATTACGGTAAAATGGCATTAACGGATTACATCGTGGACAATTTGTCCTTGTTCACGAATTTTATGATCGCATTATGCAAAAAGGGAGACTACACCTCCTTTTAGCTGAAAAAAGACAACTGTTTAAGTGAACGAGAATAAAACTAAGACGCATCTTAAAATGAAATTTTCCTGAAAATTATTCAAGTAGTACCTACTTCAGGCCTACATTTTCTGTACCTAAACACTCGATCGCCGCATTTTTTCTGTTTTCATCGTTAAAAAAATCTTTAGATGAATTAAAACAAGTGATCTTAATTTTCTGTATTTTGTTAAAACAGCGCATATTTGCATACAATTTGTAGGTATATAATTAGCGTAACTCTAGTGAAAGGAATAAAAATACTCTTAATTATACTAGGTGCCAACAAAGTTTTTATGGAAAAATATTTCCCAGTGTCTAAAAATTTCGGGTTGTCCCAATTCACAGAAGCGGTTCTGTTTATGAGATTTCTAATTGCTGACTAGGTAATCTTGATTATACCACTATTTGCTAAAATAATCGAATTTCTATTAGAAATCGTTTCACAAACCATTTAGAAAATAACAATCTCATCAAAATGGCTTGAGAAATTTGTAAAATGGTATCTACTTACTTACGAAGATATTTAATTGTATTAGCTAAATAAATTATAAAATTTCGGTGTCAGTCAAAGATGTTTGCCGATTCGTTCTTACGTCTCTATCAAAAAAGGCAATATGTTTCTATTAACTCAAAAGAATCGGCAAACAAACGGAATGAGGATTTGGTGCACCGCAAGGATCGATACTTGGACACGCCCTTCTTCTGATTTATATACTGATGTAATAAGTGGAGTTTAGGAAAAACGGATGTTATTTAAACAAAAGCCAAATGTTGTTCATATAGATCTTGTGCCCTAAAAATTTGAATTTTTTTGAAAGGCTTTAATTGATGGAGTTAGCAAAGAATATCTCCATATTAAGAAATCTGAAGGTTAAAGTGTCTAACAATGTATTGCAATGTAAATTGCTTATTTTTATTTACACAATAATTTCGTGGCGTCATGCTTCTTGTGTGAATCATCTATTTATATTGCAAATGCAGACTATGTTGCATATTAGCGCCGGCTATCGCTATTTAAACACTAACACAATTTACGTTTATCACCAGAAATATTAAATAAATGCCAAACTTGGTAAATGAGCACCAGAAATAAAAAGAGATCTCCAAAATAATTATTGACATCCATTATTACTAAATTAGCTTTTTTTAAAAATCTGTAAAATGTAACTTTCCTCACAATTGGAAGTTTTGAAAATGTCAAAGAAAAAAATGTTCACCCTGTATCTGTTAGGTCCACAATATACCTATTTTTGTCAAGGGCAAGAGTCTGAAGAGTCTAAGCTATATGCAAAATATTCTTTTACTCTGACCAATAGTTCTAGAGTTGCAGTATCTATCGCTGCACGTTTCTGTCCTTTTAAGGTGTTCGTCCTATATCTGTTGGGTCCAAAATATACCTATTTTCGTCAAGGCAAAAAACCTGAACTATGTACAAAATATTACTTTTATCTAACTAATGGTTAATGAGTTAGAACAAAAATTGAGAACAGTTATTTTTTAAGATGCTCGCCCTGTATATATTTGACCGCAATTATATTCGCTCTAGAGCAAAATAAACATCTAATCCGCATGTAAAATATTGTCTTTCTCCAACAGTTTTTGAGCTACATCGCCAACAGACAGACCTATAAACAGACAGCCGGAATTAAGAAAACGTGATTTATTTTTCAGTGATGATTTGTTGTTTATATCTGTGATACGGGGTATATAAAGCGGTCTGTAACGCCCACGGGCTCATTATGACGTCTCATATTGAGCGGGCGTTATCATTATGCCCGCTCTTTTCGCCATAGAGCTTTATGGACTACTTTTCAACCTTTTCAATCTATATACTTATTCAAAGTGGAAAATAAAACGCTGATTGCGCCACGGGCATTAATTGATGTTTATACCCCTCGGGTGACTTGCATAATGCCCTCGGTACATGAATAACTATTTCGTTATCTAGGGATCCTGAAACGTGAACAGCCCCAGGACTGCTTTATATACCTCGTATCACAGATATATAAAACAATAATAGGTCAGTGGAAAATAAAATAATTAATGATCGCTAAAAATTATCAAATTAATTTATTTAATAAATAATACAAAATAATGTATAATCTTCATTAGTTACTAATAAAATGCACATTTTACACAATTTTACCTTTATTTCGCGGGATTTTTTAAATTTTATTTTCATGTTTGGTGCTAAATCTTATTTTTGAGTACATATACATTTTAGGTATTTTGATGCTGAAGTGTTGGTGCTCCAATACAGGGAGATCAAAAATATACTTGATCGCGGGAACCATTGAAAATAATTAAATTTGTAACACGCTTTTTGTGGACATGGAATTGTTAATTCTTTTAAAGTTTATAATTCATTTTCAAGATCTTGTTTTACGTATCCACATGTAATTTTGATGTTACCTATCAATTTAAAATATAAATATGGTTTAAATTACATATCTTTGCATATTTGTGTAGCTTATTAGACTGTGTTAAAGTAATATGAACTAATAATACAATTAATTGTAATTGAAATGTAGTTTCATGAAGAACAGTGTACACAGTAGTCATATTTTTCATGGGCTCCCAGGATCAATTTTATTTTTTATCGCTTTGTATAGCTTATAGTGGCAAAATTCAATATTTGGTGCTCAAATTGGAAAATAAGCAATCAAACTCGTATCAATTATGAATAATTTGGGGCAAACATCTTGGTACTCAAATATTTTGAGATCGAATCAGTTGCTCGATTAAATACTATCCATTTTAAATTTTAAGGGGACAATTCGACCCCGTCCCATTAACCCGATTTAGTTTTCGGGAGATCGTTGAAATCAGTTCAAAATACTTGGGATTTTAACTTTCATTGGCCTTTACATATCATAGAAACGCTTGTTAGATACTACAGAACAGCAAGACTCTCAAACCCTCTCGTACACCAATATTAGTAAAAAGCAATAAACATTTATACTAATATCCATATAATTAAGGGAAGTCAAAAAGAAATGAATTATTAGAGGCCTAAATTCTTAAATCATTTTCAGACATCCAAGCTTAAATTATAAGGAACTTAAGCAATTAAAACTGCAAATATACGGTAACCCCCACCCCAGAGAAGCGCCCTTCGGTGCTTTCCAAGAATACTTCGACACTCGCATCACACAAATTTATTTTAATGCTTAACCAAAACAAATTTATTAATTATTTCATTCCAATCAAATTTTAACAAAAACAAAAATCAATTTATGAAATTAAGTTAAATACTAAAAATTCGCAAATCTAATCAATTCAACTTTGTATGTGTTGTGTGCGATTCTTAAGAAACCGTTATGACAAAAAGACTTTTGAACAAGTTTAATTAAATTTTAAAAAAATTGTAATCATCATCATCATCATCATCCGTGGATTTGCCCTATATATTTGCATGTGATGATTATTAAGGAAAATAACAACAACCGGACGTATACGGACATTTTGAGGTCTAGCACGTGGTTCACACCCATGGCACGTGGGTCACACGTGGGGACTTAGAATAGGTTAACGGTCATTCTTGAATTGAGGTCGGTATATTGAGACTTGGATTTTTATTGATATGTCGGTTTAGCGAGGTTTTCGTGTTGTATGAAAAAAATCAGAAAGTGCCACATCTTTGGATTTTTGCCTTCGACCATACCTCAAAACTTGATGTTGCCTTCATTTTCGGACGACCTATCGAATGAAAAAGATCCAAGACTTCAGGAAGGTTCTAGGCGACCAGAATCGTGTACGCATACGAACATACGTACACCGCACAGCACGTTTAGGCACCCCTCAATACGCTGGAGGGATCTAGTGGGCTGGGGTCTTCACCAAAAGATCCGCACAGCCGAGGCGGAGATTTGGTATACTGGGTTTATTAGTCGGTTGACACGAAGTTTTAGAGATATTTGACTCAGGTGGTTTTCTATATGAAGGAATTTCAATACTTCGTACACTTCGTGTCGAAGTAATTAAAAAGGGTTTTAGTTCACTAATCGTTATTTATTATGCAAGTTATAAAGTTAAATTTTATCCACGAGTGAATCGTTTAACATCGAGACGAAGTCGAGACGTTAATGATTTAATAGTGGATAATAATTTTATCGTTGCGTATAGTACAAAATTCTATTCAATTCTTACAATTTCATTATTCAATAAATAACTAAAAACATACATGTTCTGTTGGCAGCTGTGAAAAGTCATTTGACAATTTGGAAAGAGTCGACTGTGGTTCGTATTATACGTTTGGTAGTACTGAAGTGTATTGTTTGTTGTTTCACACAGGCTGACGAAAAACTTAACCTGCAAATCTCGAATTTGACATAGCTTGATAGTGCTGAGGATGGATAAAGTGAATCGTGAATAAAATAGTCAATAAACCATAGTAACTAACAAAATATATACATGTTACCGTGGGAACTAATACACAAGCAAGTATAGTATGATACCCTATTTAAAATTATTTATTCAATTTTGATAGATATTTATGCATTAAGGGAGATATGAGTGATTTTTTTCTGAGGTTGACATGGTTACAAACCGAGGGCTCTGGCCCGAGGTCGATAGGTCAACCGAAGTTAAAGAACATGCATATCTCCCGTGGTGCATACGATATTTTATTTACTAGCATATTAGTAAGAATAGTACGACATTTCAAAATAACATAAGTACATTTAAAATAAAAATATATAAGTAACATCAAGGATTGCCTCAATGTATGGTTGCTAAGACGTTGCTTATATTTACATGGTTACCATGAGAATGAAGTAGAATTAATTTGAAAAATTTTGTATCTTTGACGATATGACGAAAATGAACAATATCATCTTGCTATAGTAAATAATAATATTTTATCTATTAAAGTGGGATAAGTAACGCATTACGTCACTCATTTGACACTATTTCAGTTAGGTAATAAAGCTCATTACACCACTCAGTTATCTAATGGTTTCATTACGCAACTGAGTTGTGTAATGACTTCATTACGTAACTGAAATAGTGTCAAATGAATGACATAATGACATTTGCCTACTAAAATATTTTTGAAAATGACAGATCTGACATTTCTCTTAATGCACTTTTCTCAATTTTAGGCAGTCGTAGATAAAATTTTGTACAATACATGGGTGATAATGCATCATTAATATACTTGTGTGCTTACATAACTCGTGCTACGCAGTCGTTTGTAACTTACACACACGTATATTAATGATGCTGTTATCCCACTTGTATAGTAAATAACTATTATGCAACAACTCTTTGTAATTAATATCGAGAGATCCAAAAAAACTGTTCCTCAGCGGGCTGTGGAAATTCAACGTATGAATAATATGTTGGTGACACTGACGTCAATGTCAAATTCGAGGTTAGCGAGTTAGGATTTGCGTCATTTTGTGTCATAACTGACGGAAAACCTAACCTGATAACCTCGAATTTGCCATTGACGTACAGTGTCACCAACATATTATTCATACGTTGAATTTCCACAGCCCGCTGAGGAACAGTTTTTTTTTAGCACTCGATACAATTCACTACATTTGCGTGTATTTTAAACTTCCAATAGTTGGCAACGCATGGTTGTCATGTGAACCTTGTAAAAAACTGAAGTATATTGTTGCTGAAACACTGTCAGTTGATGTCAAATGTGAGGTTAGCAAGTAAGGTTTTTCGTCAGTCTGACACAAACTGACGCAAAACCTAACCTCGAATTTGATATAGACAGCGTCACCAACAATAGTGATTTTTTTATTTCACACTTTTCAAGAATGACATATTTTAGACATTAAAAAGTGTCAAATAACAATTACCTATCAATGAGGCGTTGCAAAAACTTATATACTATATAATTAAATGTGTGTGTAATCTGTGTAATCTGTAACCCCTTATACCGTTACAGTGTCGGGGTGCCGGGCGCACCGAGCCGCTGAAGGTGTGTGCATTTTTTTTTTAAAATGTATGTATTCGAAAACATTTTATATGCCTCACGTGAATAACGAGATTTTATCCATTCTGGGAAATATCTCACTCGGCTTTGCTTCGTGTTTTCCCCTTATGGATAAAATGCATCGTTATTCACTTGTACCATACATAACTATTAAACTATACACATTTATTTATATA
>CALNHX010012719.1:0-23076 GCA_940337035.1 Agriotes lineatus
GAAAAAATCCGGCACTGAGATCTCACGGAGAATCCGCTAAACAACGTTATTATCATCAAAAGGGGGTTACCGTTGGCTAATCTCTCAAAATCAAACCTAACATAGCTACTTGGATACAATTGCCTGCCGACCAGCTCAGTACGAAGACGGCGTGTGACAGTTCTATGAACGAAATATGCAAAACGGGCGCCAACGGTATTTTTAACAAAATAAGCAAGTGTATCCAGGCAGTAGAACGAGAATCCGTAAAGAAGTTCCAGCCCCAAGAACTCCCCAAAATCACCCCATATCTTCACGAGTACCCCCCCCTGACAACTTCCTAAGAAAACAAACCCCTAGGCGAAAGCAAACCCCCACAGTCAAGGCACTGCGAAACCGAAAACCTACAGGAAACCCTTCCCACGAACAAACCACAAACCCACCCCAAAGATATACGAAACCCAAAGGATCACAACACACAACACCTACAAACACATCACATCCCCAAGTGGAGATCTCACTAGAAGTCTATCAACAACCGAAACAGTGCACGCAGACAGCAGTCCCCACCAGATTCAACTCAACAACAAGGCGTAGTGCCTCACACAACAATAAGCTCTACAGCAAATCCAAAATCCGGAACGTGCCAAAAGTACCAAAACCAAATACCAAATCGAACTACTGCCAACAAACTACTTCAGCGCTGATAAGGGAGAAACTAGATGAAATAATTCCCTAAGGTGACCTGTCCTACAAATGCCCAACCAACCTACAATACCTCACACAAAATTCAACAACAGCTGGAATAACCAATCACAGCAGCAGATCATACCAAAGACTTCATTCGGCAACAAAGGCTCAAAAGGAAACTAAAGAACAATGACTCGGAAACAGATGCAGGTCCCACAAATCCGGAACGAGCCGCACTCTAAATGAGTAAACGAAACCGTTCTCACAACAAAGATTCGAGACTCACTTGTGGATCGAAATCCGCGTGAGCGATATGGATACCGTAACAACAACAAAAAAACAACACAATACGCATAGCTGAAGGCAACCATACAACAACAGCTAAGCCACCAAAATCCCAAAAGGTATCCAACAAAACCCAACAAGCTAACTCAAACCTACACTAAAGCGAAAGATGAACTTCACTCGACACGAATGCAAGTCGAACCACACAATAAACCCAACTGCTAACTGCAAGCTACTCCAGTGTTATTATAGGAAGAACTAGATGAAATAGCTCCCTACAGTGACCTTCCCTGCAATGCCCTACCAACCTACCCTAGCGGTATAAGAGGAGAAAAACAAGATGAAAGCGTTTCCTAATAGTGACCTACCCTACAAATGCCCAACCAACCACCCTACACTAGGAGCCCAAACGCGAAACGAAAGCAAAAAGCAAGAGACTAAAGAAAAAGAAAAGGACAGAGGCTTCGCGAAAGAGCCGGGTCCCAACTAATCCGACATAAGTCGACCCTCCAAAAGGGCAACAGAGACCGTCCGCAATCGCCAAACATGTCCGAAAGCGACACCAAACGCGGGACGAACCTTACTGTGGAAAATAATCCGCATAAGCGTCATGGATGCCCAAAAACAAAAAAAAAAACAAAAAAAAAACTCACAGCAGCACGATAGCTGAACTTCACTCAAAAATACCAAAATTGCTGACGGACACGACAACTGGCATCAAACGGCCAAATCCGCCTAAAGCGGAGAACGTCACGACAGCATACCAAAGGGGCATCCAAACAATCCAGCAAGCTCAGCTCGCCTACGCAAAAGCAAATGCAAACACAAAGGAAAACTAAAAGGAGAGAAAAAAAAAGGAACCAACAGATAAGAGTGATAAGAAACGGCTTGAGAGGAAAATTTGCGAAACAAAACCCCTTAAGCATATCCACTTCAAACCACCATACTCACAATCAATCCAAAAGGGGAAGAAAGAAAATGAAATGAAAAAACCAGCAATTAATAAACGCACCAAACCAACTAAAAAGATGGTTTGAGAGATCATACAAATCCGCATAAGCGAATCTCCCAAACACACCAACACGAACCAGTATCCTAATCAACGAACCAGAAGATGACAGAGCCAACTAAGAAGAACTGCACCAAATCCAAACTACGAAGATGGCCTGAGAGATCATAAAAATCCGCATAAGCGAATCTCTCAAACTCACCAACATCGACCCAAAATCCCAATCATCAATCGAACAGGAAAGATAAGAAACAAACAAATAAGCCGCGCTAATCCAACTGAAGGACGGCCTAAGAATCTCGCAAAGCAAACTCCCCCCAAACACATTACCAACACACTCCTAACAGGGTCAGCACCTCAACAGGAAAAGTCAAAAGGAAAACAACAACTTCCACAAAGGAAGGACGACAAAACAGGAAGAAAAACTCAAGCATACTAACTTCGCAGAACCTCAAGAACACGCAACCAATCGAAACCGAGACCATTCAGAAACTCCACTTACCAAAGCATACTCTTGCAACAAATCCCAACATACTACCTAAATTCACAACGTAACCAATCAATCGCTCAAACGAAACAAAAAAAAATAAAAAAAACAACGAACAAGGGCTCCAAAGCAACTTGAGAAATGAACTTGGGCAACACAACAACACATTGCAAAATGTGCACACTACCTGGCTACCTCGGAAGCTGATCTCGCAGAAGATTCACCAAAACAAACGCACAGTACACCACAATAAGTAGCAGCCATCAAAAATACCAATCAATCACAGAGGCGAAAAACCAAATCAAAAAGAGAGGTGAAAAACCTCCACAATCAACGATCTAAAGTGACAAAAACTTGGCTACTACAACCAGGAATAAAGCACAACGCTAGCACACTCGAGCGATGCGGAATGAGCTCAACAAAAGTTACTTCTACAACAAAACGTTATTGACATCAACTCCCGAAATTTAAATTTTGTATCGCACGTAATGATTTTCCAACGACACATGCATGATCAAATATAGATAGTTAAAAATTCTATACTACTTAGCCTAGCATGCACAAATAGCAAAACATATTAAAATTAGACACTGCATCATATAAAAATGCTGGCAAAAATATCATACATAATTTGTTACTGCACCAATTTATCATATCAAAATTTCAAACAAGTGCCGAGGCACATTTACAAAAAAAAAACACGCCACCACATTGGGCGCCATAAATCTTATTATCATCAAAAGGGGTTACCGTTGGCTAATCTCTCAAAATCAAACCTAACATAGCTACTTGGATACAATTGCCTGCCGACCAGCTCAGTACGAAGACGGCGTGACAGTTCTATGAACGAAATATGCAAAACGGGCGCCAACGGTATTTTTAACAAAATAAGCAAGTGTATCCAGGCAGTAGAACGAGAATCCGTAAACTCAGTAGCACAAACAATCTGAAAGAAAGCACAACTCAAACATCGGTAGCAGTAACAAATAATAAATAAACACAATAAAATATCACAGTATAATTGGCATTTAAAATATCACAATACAATCGACAAAGCATAACTCTTAATATGAATGCGTCACAATTTACCAATATCTGCGTAACAACAAAAATAATGGTTGAGCGGACGTTACGGAAAATCAGAACTTAAATTGCCGCAAGCCGAGAAGCGGCAGCGCACACTCGCGAACGGACATGTCATAAAATAATTATCTAAATACAGTCTAAAGTACAACCTGTTAGCGGCTTCCGTCGAGCACTTTCAGCATGCTTATCAAGAGTCCAGGCGTGCTGAAGATCTCCCTGAGAACACGCAGCAAGCCAAGGTCGCACATCGAAGATAGCGGCGGCGACAGCTGCCTCCTTGAAATTCAGAAAAACTGCACACTCGAACTGAATTGCCCAAAACTGCTTATGTAGACTGATTTAACCAAGACTGAATTGCCCAGACAGATTACTCGAATTTTCGCCCACGGCTGCTTGTTCGAATTCCGCCCAAGACGGCTTGTTCGAATTGTGCCCAAGACGGCTTGCTAAGGAAAACGAAATCCAGAATAAATGCATGCAACCCCTTTGGTAAACGACCAACAAAATAAAACGGAACTTACCCCGGGTGAACTGGGCAAACGAGCATCGAAGGCTAGATGCGGCATGGCGTAGAATAAAATCTCACATGCTTCGCTTTGCAGCGAGGCCCCAAAGCTCCCATAACTAACAAAATGTAGCGGCAAGACAAAGCGGATCACCAAAGCCAGCATAAAACATCTTCGCCGCGTTCCGTCAAACCAAAAGGGACGCGCTCAGCCAAAAGAATGCGGCCTCGAGAGCGCTCCGACCTCACGCTGTCGAGCAAGGCCAAAATCATGCCTGAACGATACCGATAACAAGCCCCACAGAAATCGCAAATTAACGAAGGCGCAAAACTAGCAATGCAGAACTACAGGGAGTAACAAAATAACCGTAACAATACTTGTTATGATTTTAAAATTTGAGGAAAGAAACAGCAAAGCTACCTTTTGATAATCGTTATGCGTTTTTTATTAATCTCTTAAAAATTATACACAGTTACATTTTTCCTTGAACCAGTCATTGAAATACGAAACTCTGGCATAACCATCGGGCAAGCCAATAGCACAAGGGTAGACCCAGGACACTACTACCACCTGTTTGAGAGTTCCATCAACATTCATAACCAAGGGGCCACCTGAATCTCCAAAACAGGTACCTTGTCCTGCTGGGATCGAAGTGCAGACTTCTTGATCTGCGCAGTAACTGCTCTCAATAGCCGTAACATTTAAGTGCTGCAGGTCGTTGGGGGATGATCCGGTCGACAGGTTATCGGTACCCCATCCACTGACAGTGCAAGGCTGACCATCTCCTATTTGTTCGCTGTCCAAAGAAATTGGGGCAATCCTATCTGTAAAAGTAATGGAATCGACTTTCAGAATGGCAACATCGTTCTTAATTTTACCAGCGTCGTAGTTTTCGGGCCAGTGGACTTCCTGTACGTTGTAGTAAGTACCATCCCCGTCCAACTTAGTGGATCCGACGTATACTTGGAAATCAGAAGGTGAACCTCTACAACGGAGATAGTGTAGTATTTTAAATTTTTTGCAAAGGTGCAATTATTACCCTTCTACACAATGGGCTGCTGTGACGATCCATTCTTTGTCGACGATGGAGCCTCCGCAGATGTGTGTTAATCTATTGTGATATGTCTTCGCAACTTCAATACTCGTAAAACAATTGTCAAATGTCACGTTTCTATTTGTTCGGTAGTACGGTTCGCACAATTTGTTGCCTGTAAGCTAAATTTTTTGCCCTAACGTATGGGTCCTAAGTTTTGAGAAAATGCTTAATCAGCACAATAACGAAATTTTATTCAAACGAAAATTAATGGTTAATTTTAGATCTTTTAACAACATGAAAACTAATCTCAGTAACAACAAAACACGATTTGTTTAACGGTTTCACGACAACTAGATCAGACATCAAAATAGAACAGAAATTTCAAGGCCACTTTTTCTCAAAACTTATGACCCATACGTTATTATCCCCCTCTTTCCCGAGATATGATACCTATTCCAGACAGAGGATAACTTGTGCTATTGCTAATTCACATCTCCATACCGTAACGTACTTACTGGGCGAGTACTGCTTGAAAGATTCCCGTCCACGAAAAGAAACCAGTCGTTCATCAATTGTAAAATTTTCTCCTGGTAAATAAAACTCCTTAGCTTGCAATTTATGTCCTCTGATGGGTGCCAAATCTTAAAAGAAGTGAAACAGATGCGAATCTATTTTTCGTCCTAGCAGTTGGAGTATGGAGTTCTGCCTGCTGTTTACATTCCTGCTTCCCATTTAGTTCCATCTGTACTCACATATTCAACAACCGGATTATTATAATACTTTTATTCTTTTTTAATAACATTCTCGTTATCACTGCATATTTGACTATCCTTGGTTTGAGATGCTATTTCTGTGCAGTAAGTTTCACTATGAGAAGCACTATTTACAGCAAAACTTCGTCTTTAGTGCTAATTTGTCTAAATGCGTAATTCTCATAGCAACTTTCTTCTAAAGCACGTCGGAGTTCTTCATCTTAGAAACTTTCGTTTAGCCATGTTAAGAACTCTAGGAGGACAGCATTAATACGTCAAAGTAAAAATAATGTTACATCGTCTTACCTTGCAACTTTCTGTAACGATAAAATAACCGATAAACATACGTATCACAAACGGAAGACACGAAAACTATTATAATTATAGATAATATCAACTACACGTTTGAAAGTATCAGTAAACTCAGACAAAGAGAATTTTATAACGGCAATGCCCATACAGCACGCTAACTGTAAGTTACAATACAATTAAACTTGCAAAACTGCATGATTACCGGTAGTGTCCACTGTAACCGCTATAATACGCAATAGCAATATTTTAACGATAATCTTCTACCACTCCAATATAAGCAGGATAGCGAGCTGTGAATACCAAAAACAGTCCCGTAACCAACAGCGTTTAACGGGCCAGCTGAGTTACTTGAAACGGGCCACCTGTATTTACCTATTCCATACTTTTTTATTATATACCCAATTAGTAATAAAGCCTGACAGCATGTGCTATTATGGCTTATTCAAGTATCATCGCATTATAAATAAGAAACGCTGTGTAGGCGACCGCGGACTATAAAGTTCCGAGTGCGAACGCGCTAGTACCACGTGAGGGAATGTGCTAACTCTGTAATATAATTCGGGGAAAAAATAACAGCGGAATCAAAACGATGCTGGGGCCCGCAAGTGAACTTATTCGCGCTCCAGTTTGTGAATGGCGCGGGTCGACCGATTGGATTCCAAATTGGCGAAGAGCGCGGGTTGACCTTTTAAAGCAGTGTTTTTGAGGGCTTGCGTGTGCCCACCACTGAGGACGTTCATCTTTAGTTAAGGGGCAAGCTATTAAAGGGAAACAGCATATTGGAGGTGAGCCAGCGGTGTTCCGAGTCGACAGCGCTCGAAGCAGCGATTTTGCCCCAGCTCCCAGCGGTTCCCTGGCGCTTTGTTTGATGGAGTGAAACCAGGTTAGTCCTGCTTGAAACCGCGCTACAAGATCCGAAAACAGTTACAACATTGTTAATAATTGTTTTAATAAACCATTGCGCAACTATGAGCAAGGGGTTCACTGCCCCGATAACGGGGAAGTACCAGTAATTATTACACCGTCATCACGTCATCTGCTAACTCGGCGGATCGGGTTTCTAAACATTGAGGCACTCTAAAGAAGCGACACCTTCGTGTTAAATTTATTGATGTGCGGAATTATTTCATACCTCGCGCTCGTGAACTGTTTTTGCACGAATAACTGAACTTTAAGTATTTAGTTAATACATTTTCCAATGCGCAGTGCGCAACTGTTTTATGTATTTATTTGCTTGCATGTATTTGTGTGTCTAACATTTCCTTACAGATTATAGGTATTCATGTACACTGTTGGGTTTTTATTGCCATTGGTGTTTGCATTTGTAAGTACAATATTTCAGGTGACAACGAGCTGACCTCAAACATTATTAGCTTCTTTTAGCTACACTGACTATGTTAATAGCGTCCCATAGCTCACCGATTTACTAAGCTAGCGAACCAGGGCATTGTAACGTAATAATTCAGTAGTGTGTAGGGCTAGTCAAAAGGCCGTATTACATACTCCGGAGAATGGTGTGGGTTAACACTAAAATGACCAAAAACAAATACGGGCGATACAAACTTCATTGTTCAACAACTCGCGAATCTAAGTTGATCGATTTCCTGGTGATATGGTAATCGCAATTTATATTGAAGGAAGATATCTCAAAATTACATCTATCAGACGCATTTTGATGCAGGCTCTTTGATAAAGTATAATCTGTTACAGAAAGGGCGCATTTAAAGTGATAGCTATTTTCAGTATCTATATGCAGACTAGTAATATAAGATGGTAGTTTCTCGTGCCGAAAAAAGGGCAGCAAAACGTATGTAATGTAATTTATAATTTCAAAGTTTAGCGCACAAATCAATAAAGCGCAAGGTACGTAGGAAATACGCATATAAGCTACTGCTGTATTTATGTATAAACGGTAAACACGGCATGATCAGGACAATTTCAGTATTGTTAATTTATTACTCTTATCCGCTTCGATACATTTTTGAATTGCGGCAAAACTATTTAGAATGTAAGGTAGTAGTTTTAATGTTCCATCTAGCGTCGATCAAAGAAACTGACGTGGCTTCAACCTCTCTGAGCTGCTGGATAGAACGGTACAAACCTAGACAAATCGTGCAGACTACGAAAGCGAAGTCAAACTGAACCGTAACCGCCACCAATTTTATAAACTGAAAAATCCCGAGTACATAACGAGATTCAAAATTCATCTAAAAATAAACTAGAAGCCTTACATACAAAAATCAGAAAGTCTAGAACAACTATACAACCTAGAAAAAGCCCTGTAACCAAACAGATTAGCGTACAGATAAGGAGCGCCTTTTAAAAAGAGAACTACTCACTTTAGGTGTTTAGCGGTTAGTGTTTCAATCTTCAGACGAGGTGCCGATTTAGTGAAAATCATCTAGAATTGAATGAAAATGTGTGAAGCAAAATTCCCAATATAGGCGTTTACGGAACGGCTCACCACAAAATGCTGCCCTCTCCGTATCGAAAATGTCGATTATTTGCTTTTAACAATTCGTAGAAAGTTATTCAATTAAATGACAAACTAAAACTGATAATCTGTATTACCACCACAGTGGGACGAAATATTACTAGAAAATGCTATTATTTACGGTGACAATACCATAAATTTACGAAATAAAGTAGGCAATACTCCAAAACCCAACAGAATACGTCTGGTAAACCAAGACTTCACGGGGTCTCACCCGCAGATTTGACTAAATACGCTAAACAATTCATTGGGGTGACTGAACTTCAAGTAGTGTTACTCTTGAGGGATAAGAGAAACCCTTTTGCGATCCACACACACACCTAACCTCCAACATGTCAAAATAAGCACTTAATTTGTCAGGTAAATATCGAGCGCCAAGGGCTAATTAATCAACATATCTGTTTTAGAGTGTCCTGTCAGAACCAGGAAACATCACATAACTCGAGGAAGGATTCTTCAACAATCTAGGTCAAACACATGGACGCTGAAGCTAACGTTAGTAAATAAGATAAAGATATAGATGCCAACGTTAAAATCTGGGTTTTACAATGCTCTACAACAACAAAAAAATAAGAAAAAAGTGTTCGTTGGATATTAGTGGGTTGTTAAGAGTTAACGGCGTTTGCTTGTTATCTCTCTTAAGTAGAGAATCTTGAGGGGCTTAAATTGTTAAAACCAGAATATTTGAAACACGTCTGAATTTAGGGGTACACACTGAGATATTAGAAGCAATTAAAAGGGTTCTTTAAAAATGCAAGAAATACAAGGTGTTTTATTAAAAAAAGTCCGAAATTATTAAAGCTGCAAATTTTGAGCACCCTGCATAGAATTGGTACCTAAAACCACTATTTTACGCTTTAAGGTAATAATTGAGGAAAAGCAGAATCTATTGGTAACGCTTTCTTTAACTCACTTGTTTTCTGTTGCAGTAGGTTCCTGAAATTTTAAAATTTTTGCGTAAACGTTACTTATCTCCAAAACGGCTAACGTTAGACGCATACAACTTTATATTAAAATGATTAGCATTTCAACCCAAAATTAAAAAAAAGGTAAGTTTGGTTTACTACACTTTTTGAGCCGTCTTGTTTAATGAAAATTTCAACTGCACATCGTTGCCTGGCCCTGCATGCATATGAAGTTTGTTGATTTCTGTAGTGAGTCAATAAATGCATGAGGAAATTTTATTTTATTTGTTTTATTTATTTCTGTAACTTGAATTGTTCTCATCGTGTGTATTTCAAGTTCTCAAGGCCGCGCCGCTTCCAAATAAGCGAATTAAAGCGAATGCTGCACCCCTGTGTAAGACCCTTAATAGTATGGACAGATTTCTACAAAAACCTACCTTGTTTTACATATACCATGGTGTTCTTATAAAAATTAATAATAATTTGGTTATACATCGTCGCTTGCCGTAGGAAAGGCAATGTCAGTTCTTGGTATCTGCTTTTTTTCTAATATTTGTTGTAGAGCATATAATTTACATGCGGATAGTCGCCTCGGTTTAATGCTTACTTTTACTTTTTCTTCGCCATGTTCCCTATACGGGGTCGGCGTGTCGACAGCGGCGCTTCTATTTCTTCCTGTCTTGGTGGTCTTCTATGGTTAGCCCTAAGCCTACCATGTCCATATTTTATCGTTTGGCCAGGGTGAGGTTTGGTATTCCGCGTCTTCGCCTGTTTGGCAGTATTCTTCTGTTTTGCCATATCTCCGAAACTTTCCGTAATACTTTTTCCGGGTTTGATCTTGAAAGTTATCGGGTCTACTGGAGAATATTCTTCTTATGCTCCGGCATGATATGTGGGTGCAATTCAATGATTCACCATTACATTATGCAGGTGTGGTTCGGCAATGGTTTCACCAGTCCTGACAAATGGATCGGTCATGACGGTTCAAGAGCATAGCCAGAAGTCCGGATTTAACACCGTTGAGCTTTTTCCAGTGGAGGCACTTGAAGAATTTGGTTCATGCTACTCCTGTCCAAACTCCAGAACATCTTACCGAACGAATTCATGAAGCACCCACCATCTTTAACCCCAAAGTGTTGCAGCGTGTTCAAGATGCAATTATTGCGAGTGCACGCAAGTCCTAGAAGCTAATGGTGGGCATTTTGAAAACGTTTTACAATAATGTAATGTTGTTTGAGCCAAAGAATTGATTGAGAATTATTTTTGCTTATTACTTAATTTTGTAAATAAAAATGTTACTTTGTGCATTATTTTTCTGTATAGATTGAATAATACTTATTAGAGCATGTAAATTCGTCACTTCCAAACGGCCTTCTTGTTAAGTACATTCATTAAACAAACCTAACGTTTCAAATTTTATTTTCTTAATACTTCATATGAGGAAATTAGACGCTATATAGAGTTTGTGTTGATAATTTTAGAGTTCTCATGAGTTACCGAAGTCTGCTACCTGAAGCTTTAGTGGAAGTGGCCGGATATCCTGTATAAGCAGATTTCTCGAAGCTATTCTGTATATCTCTAATATATTGCAATAGCTCACCAGGTAAACTATGCCTTAATTCATGTAATGTCTTAAATATCAAATGATAACTGCTTTTAAATCGAGAGCTCTTATTTTCAGGGTGGGTTCATCAAAATCTAGTTTGCTATCAATGATACTTAACGTCAAACTTGACTTTCAAAATTAATCAAACCAGGTAAACTGAGAACTGTATCTCACATTGACATTTACTACTATTCAAATCACCTATGTAAGTACTAACTAAACTTTATGTTATCACTTTCAAAATTGACAGTTATTCAAAATGCTTTTTCAACTTATCTTAACAAACCGTAATAACTGCTCATGCTTTCACTGCAAACACCAATCACTACTGGATCCTGTCATCGATAGACTGCAGCACTCAATGTCCAATTCACCAACAGCAACCCCTTTGATGGTCCGTGACTCTTTTCAACTACTCTTGACCTGTCAAACCAACTGCTCAGATCCCTAGTTCCAGTCCTAGCTCCTCCTGGATGTCACCGTCACACGATCTACCTCCTGGTAACCTCCTTCTGGCTCCGTCCGCTCAAATCAACTCCCTTGGTTCCAAAATCCTGTCTTGGTTACTCCTGGATGTCACTGTTCCTGCCGGATGCCACGGCTCCTTCTGGATGTCACCGTCACACGATCCAAGTCCTGGTAAGTTTCTATCCTTTTATAAATTCCAATTGTAACTTTGTTCCCCTTTTTTCAGATAATCTGATGTCTTAAGCAACGTCCACAGAACACCCAAATCAAATAAAAAATTGTAAAATACCTCTTCTAATATCTTGTACATATGAATAAATCCAAATCCCCTCAACTAGTATAATGTCGTGTATTCTATATCCAATTAACTGTATCTGTAGTTTCTCCTCTAATACTTGATGTCATAATATCTTTTCCATTTTAAATATTGCACTTTATTTTACCTCATATATTTGTTTTCAGCCTTTATTTAATTTTTTATCACCAAAATTAGACAAATTAAGGCAGATATTCTATTTTTTATTATACCAAAATTATTATAGCCAAATTACATACATGCTTTCTTGATTTGTTTTATGTAACTGTTTTTAAACAAACTTTTTATATCTATTAGAGACAATGCTTAAAGCGCACTTCCTATTTTTTTCTAAATAATGGTATATACAGAATTTTCTTAACAAATTCATTTTTTCAATGTTACTTTGGTTTATTTTTATAAATATTATATACAACCATTAAGTTTAATCCATTCCAATAAATATAACAATATTAAATGATTCACAATGAAAAGAACCCTTGTATCTTTTACTTTCATTATTTATGTTCAAAACGTTATACCCATCAAGATTCAATTATTATAACTGTCCAACTTTATTAGTTCATTTTAAATATTTCTTTCATATGCTTTAATTTCCTGCATCATGTATCATAACAATATGGAGCGCAAGCTGCTGATCTTAAACTGTTGGAAAGGATGCTTTTGCGTTAAACGTATGACAGGCAACGGGCGTCTGCAGAGAGAGCAATTTTATACTCGTCCTAGAATAGAGGTGCGCTTCTAGAGTAGGTTGGTTGTTTATGGGTTAAAGAGAAGGTTGAGACATTAAGCCAACTGCACGTACCATTTGTAGCAGCTGCAGCTTACGCGTTTTCGATTTTAGGATACCACAGCAGGTAGAAGTAATATTATGGCTATAAAAACGCTTCAATTGTTTCTAATAATAAAAGCTTTTACTGTAGTTAACCCCATGGAGTTCTGCTGTCGTATTTGAGTTACCGTCGGACATTGAGGATAGGTTTTTATCGTTGGCTTTGGTTCTGGCCAAACGTTTTGAACCTTGTCGTCGAACTCCGTGGGTCAACCCGTCAGTCTTCCAGTGCCCCTAACAACATCATCTTCTACCTCTCTACCTAACTGACTTTTATACGTAAACACCTAAGCTTTCAGAGTAAAACTCCGCCCACGCCTGACTGAAGCGAGCCGTGCGCATTTTATTTTGTTACATGTCCTAACTAAGCTGGGCAGTGTAACAATGTCGTTTAAGCCCGCAGAGACAAAATGGAAAAAATGGAGTTCATTACAACTTCAAGCAATTTCCTCAAGTAAAAGTTTATGTACTGTCACTTGAGTGTCCTGTAAATTTAAATAGCAAGCCCAGTGCCTGGAACACGCTAATAACTGCTGAAAAAGTAGAAATATTAGGTTATCCAATACCACCTTGCTATGACGTTATAGTTATGCTACTGTAGTAGAATTATATTAGTCGAGTCAAATGGTAGAAAATAGGGGAAGGTTTTGGTAGAATTTTGATATTTGGTTCCTATATGTTTTTAGGTCGCTGTACACGAATATCAGCTTTTCCAACCAAAATTTTGACCGGAAACATGATTTTATAAGCAAAAGCGGTTAAAAACTGATTTTTTAAAGTTTTTCTAAAATTACCTGAAAGCTATCCAGTTTTCGTAAATTTTGAATCTATATGAAATGAAAAAAGATAACATTTCCTACATTTTATGTACTAGAGGTTTTTTCTCCGACCAATCGTTCAGCTGCGAGAGCGCAGCGAAGTTATGGTCCAGTCAAATGGTAGAAAATAGGGGAAAGTTTTGGTGGAGTTTTGATATTTGGTTTTTACATGTTTTTTGGGTCCCTGTACACGAATATCAGGTTTCCCAGAAAAAATTTTGACCGGAAACACGTTTTTCAAACAAAAACGGTGTAAAAAACGAGATTTTTTTTAGTTTTTCTAAAATTAAATGTGAAACCTACATGAAATGAAAGGGGATACAATTTTATACATTTTATGTACTAGAGATTATTTTTTCTGACCAATCGTTCATTCTGCGAGAGCGCCGCGAAATTAGGTGTTAAAAGCAAAAAAAAAGGTAATTATCCCAGTTTATTTCAAAGTAACCCAAAACTATCCATTTTTCGTAAACCAAAAATTGCATATGAAATTAATCTTCATAAACGAAATGTTGGCAAACCTGATATTCGCTTACAGCGATCCAAAAAACATATAGGAACCAAATATGAAAGCTCCAAAACTTTCCCTCATTTTCTACCATTTGACTGGACTATAATTTCGCGCCGCTTTTCGCTTTTCGATTGGTTGGAGAAAAAACCTCAATTACATAAAATGTAGGAAATTTTATCTTCTTTCATTTCATATAGATTTAACATTTACGAAAAATGGATACCTTTCGGCTAATTTTAGAAAAACTAAAAAATCGGTTTTTACACCGTTTTTGGTTAAAAAACCATGTTTTCGGTCAAAATTATTGTTGGAAAACCTGATATTCGTGTAACCGTAAAGCCACCCAAAAAACATATAGGAACCAAATATCAAAACTCCACCAAAACTTTCTCCTATTCGCCTTTTTCAAGCACCATTTGACTGGACTATATAGGCTACAACGCTACAACCCATAACTGACTTTATAGCTACACTAACTCACTCCATGTCACTTTTACTTTGAATTTGCTCATCTGTCATTACAAAATTTATGTTATTGTAGTATTTGTTGAGTTGATGGATAAAATTATGTAGGTATGGCACGCGTGTGCTACTGCACATAATTCACTAGAGAAAAGACCCCACTTGTTTTGACGGCCTTGAGCGTTCAACTTTTCTCGCGTGACTTGTTTGCACATGTAACACTCAATGAATAAAAAAAAATCGATCAAAAATTGAATTTCGACTATTTCTGTGATTCTAAATAGTATTTTTAAATACATAGCTTTTCGATAAAATTATGTCTACTATACTTTTTCAATGTATGGCATTTATTTTGTATTACAGTAGGCTACTTACTTGCAGTAAAATTATTTTTCTACGATGGTGTCAAAATGACAATTTTTTGCACAGTTTCTAGTGTCAAAAGTGACGTTTGTACCATTCTTAATTGGCATTGGTGGCGTGGTTTAATATTATATTAAAACACGTTTTGCCGTAAGTTTGAATGTGAACATAACCTAAAATATCTATCACAATGTGACGGAAAAAGTGCCACTGAACTAAGTTTTTATTTTTCTGTTACGATCCTAGAAAAAGTAGCGTATGATACACGTGTACAAGTACCATTGAAGTACTAGCGACGTTAAAAGCACTCCGCTTAGCGTCGTGCTCTTAGACTCGTCACACGTGCTTTAAAGGCGTGCTTATACACTGGTATCATAATATACTATTAAAAATTAACAACGAATCACTTCAAATGGTAGTACAATTCACTACATTTTCAAATCAAACAGAAGATAAATAAGGAAAATACAGTGAAACATACTGTATATTATTACTTTTGTAAAATTGAGTATAATTCATATTTTCCTTTGTTTACTGATTTTAGTGCACTCTTACTTTTAACCTCTTTTCGCCACGATTTTGTATTTGAAAACACAAAAAAATAAATTTTGATGCTGCAGAGTCATAGAGGCCTGTTGGTCCATCAAAGGAACATACGTTTGTCAGTTTGCAGTCTGGGAGCGCTACCTGTGATTAGCAAGTGTATATACAATTTCAATGGCCGGTACTTGTGACAGCGGGTTAAATGTATGTGTTTATAGTGTGAAATCTAACAAAATTGTAAGTAAATGTACCTTATAAAAATTATAAACTAGCTTCTAGCTGTTTTCAGTATATATAAAACGTATTAGCAATAAAATAACTTTACAAATTTGTCTTAGAATGCTAAAAAATGCTTTGTTCCTGTTTAGGAACAGTAGACATTTTCATGATTTTGTTTTGTTCCTGATTAGGAACATTAGGCAATACACTAATATTAGGTAAACTTAGTTCTAATGATCGTTTCTCGGTTTAGAATGGCACCTAGTCTTTGTAGGCGAATTCAATTTCCCTCTATTGAGAGTGAAGACGAAAATTTCAGCGATACAGATGATGACCCTGATTACGTAAAAGATTTAGGAACTGACAGTAAAGAAAATAATGGATATGGGGAATCATCACAAGATGAACCTGGGGCCTCTTCTAGTAAAAAACAAAAAAAAAATAAAAAGAAAAGATGTGAATATGTATGGAAGAAGGTATGTCCTTCAAGCCCGCCTTTAGTAATTCCCGATTTCGTCGAGGAAGAAATTGAAGAAGTACCTGAAATAGGTAGACTTCAAGTTATACTTTGATCAGAATATGTTACAGCATATTGTTTTCGAAAGTAACACATATGCATTGCAAAAAAACCCAAATAAACCTTTACAATTAGACGTTGATGAGTTAGATTTTTTTTTTTTTTGGTGTAATATTCTATATGTCTATCATCCACTTACCACGAACCCGAATGTACTGGGCCAGAGATACAAGAATACCACAAGTTGTAGATAAAATGTCTCGTGATAGATGGGAAGCAATCAAAGCAAACAATGAAAACGAAGTCAGAGGTGATGACCGGGATAAACTGCATAAAATTAGACCTCTTGTTACACACTTTTGTAGGAAATATAAAGAACACGTTCCCATCCCTCAGATGATGTGTGTGGATGAGCAAGTGGTTCCATTCAAAGGTTGTTCTACGCTGAAAACTTATAATCCAAACAAGGTAAATAAATGGGGGTTCAAGGTATTTGTACTGTGTAACGTACAATGTGTTAGTTATGACTTCGAAATTTACACAGGAAACATTTACCAGTTCATGGGAGACCAGATTTGGGATCTAGTAGTAAAATAGTGTAGTAGACAACAAAAAAACAGGAATATGGGAAAATACAGAGAAATTAACTGTGAGATTAGAAGAAGGATAAGACAAGCCAAAGAAATATATTTTCGAAAACAATGTGAAGAAATAGAAGAACTGCAAAATAAATATGATTTGTTTAACTTATTTAAAAAAGTCAAAGAACTTGCTGGCCTACAATCAAGAAAACAATCTTGTACACTCCTAGACAAAAATGGTAATATTATTGCAAATACACAACAAAAATTAGAACGATGGAAGGAATATATAGAGGAACTATTCATAGACCAGAGAATAGGTCCAGAGCCGATACCCACAACTCAAGATGAAATAGGACCGGACATCACCAAGGAAGAAATAACATACGCCTTGAAAACGATGAAGAGTGGTAAAAGCCCTGGACCCGACGAACTCCCCAGTGATATCCTTAAAATTATCGACGAAGAACATATGAACGTCTTGCTAGAACTTCTCAATCAAATATACGGCACAGGAAATATCCCTGAGGAATGGCTACTATCAGTCTTCATCTGTTTACCCAAGAAACCAAATGCCAAAAAATGTCAGGACCATCGTACCATCAGCTTGATGTCACATAAATTAAAATTATTCTTAAATAATCCACAATCATATATATCAAAAACTGGACATGGACATCGCGGAAACCCAATTTGGATTCCGTAAAGGCCTAGGAACAAGGGAAGCGCTGTTCTCGTTTAACGTACTGGTCCAAAGGTGTCTGGACGTTAACCAGGACGTATATGTGTGTTTCATTGACTATAACAAGGCGTTCGATAGAGTTAGACACGACCAGTTAATAGATATTCTCAAACAGAAACAGCTGGATTATAGAGACCTTCAAATTATCTCAAATTTATACTACAACCAAAAGGCGACAGTATGCATCTACAAACTAACATCAGAAGAGATAGAAATAAAAAGAGGAGTGAGACAAGGGTGCGTCCTGTCACCGATGCTTTTCAATGCATACTCCGAAGAAGTCCTCAAAAAAGCCCTTGAAGGAGAAACAGCTGGTATTAAAGTCAACGGAACACCCATCAATAATATAAGATACGCGGATGATACGGTGATTCTGGCAGAATGTATCGAAGACCTCCAAAGACTGATGAACAAAGTTGTTGAGTGTAGTGAGGAGTATGGTCTAACACTAAATATTAAGAAGACAAAATTCATGAGGATATCGAAGACATATCTTAATAACGAAGATCTTACTGTCAAGAAAAATATTATCGAACAAGTTGAAAAATACACATATCTTGGTACAAGTGTGAGTGCCAATAACGACTACACCAACGAAATTAAAATCAGGATCGAAATAGCACGAACAAATTTCATCAAAATGAAAAAAGTACTTTGCAGTAGATACCTGAATCTAGACCTGAGGGTTCGTTTGGTTAAATGCTATATCTTCACCACTCTTCTCTACGGGGTTGAAGCATGGACACTCAATGTGGCAACGCTCAAGAAAATAGAAGCGTTCGAAATGTGGGCTTATAGAAGAGTTCTCAGAATATCGTGGATGGACCGAATAACTAACGAGGAGGTTCTAAGAAGAATTGGTAAACAAAAAGAAATTATAGATACGATAAAGAGCTCAAAACTACAGTATCTTGGGCACGTTACAAGAGGACAAAGGTACGGGATGCTACAGTTGATAATACAAGAAAAAATCCAAGAAAAGAGAAATGTAGGAAGAAGAAGAATTTCGTGGCTGTGTAATTTGAGGGAATGGTTTCAATGCACATCTGGGGAACTTTTCAGAGCAGCAGCCTCAAAGATTAGAATTGCTGTGATGATTGCCAAACTTCGATCTGGAGACGGCACCTAAAGAAGAAGAAGAAGAAATAGTGCTAAGAATGGCGGAATTAATTTATGAAAACATGAATCATCTGCTATACTGCTATACCCTCTTATGTCTACATTACAAAAACGTGGAATAGGTTTCCTAGGTACAATACGAAGTAACAGAATTCCTGGTCTTACACTAACTAATGACAAAGATTTGAAAAAACTTGGAAGAGGTACATATGAAGAATTTTGTGCTACAGTCGATGGTTCTGAGATACGCGTAGTAAAATGGTTCGACAACAAAGCCGTAAGCCTAGCTAGTACCTTTTGTGGAGCTCAATCAATAGACGAGACAAAGAGATTTTCCAAAAAAGAAAATAGAGAGATTAGTGTGATCGCCCTTTTATTATAAAACAATACAATGCATTCATGGGCGGAGTGGATCTGCTAGATGGTCTAGTTTCGTATTATACAATACATATGAGATCTAAAAAGTGGTACCTCCGTATATTTTTTAATTTTATGGATATGTGTTTTGGCAATGCTTGGAGACAGTATTGCAAAGACATGATGAAGCAAGGGCTTGATAATAAAGATCTGCCAAACCTTCTCAAACTCCGGAGTGAACTTGCTGAAGCTCTTTGTATGTTGGGTAAATCAACGCTATCAAGAAAGAAAAAAGGACGTCCGTCATCTTCAAATCAAATAGATATCGACTATGAAAACAAGAAAAACAGGGGGCCTGCCAAACCAATTTCACAGTTTGATGTTCCACGTGATAATGTAGGACATTTACCAATCGAATATCATGTTTGTCAGAGATGCAAAAAACCAACATGTGGTCTAAAAACATTTTTCAAGTGTTCTAAATGTGAAACATATTTGTGTATCACGAAAAATCGAAACTGTTTTGTGGAGTTTCATATTTAATTTTTCTGTAAATAGTTTGTATTAGTTGACTATTGGGTCACTTTAGGAATAAAGTTGTATTTTTTTTAAATAATTTTTTGCGGTTTTTGTTTTTTTTTCTAATTCATTGACTTCTCAAGTAACGAGTTAAAAAAATTTTTTTAAAAAATAATTCAGTCCTAAAGAGGTTTTAAATTAAATCAATTCGATTCTATCAAATTCCATGCCGCATCAAATCGAATAAAATCGATTTGTATATGATTGTCTCAAGCCTAATTTCAATGATTATTTTTAAGATTTTAGTTTTTCTACATTTTTTTAACAACATAAAACAGATCGAAAAGCAAACAATACGCGTAATCAACAGGTGCAGAATGGACTCGCTACATATGCAAACGGCGTTCACTGACCTTTTGCCTGATATTGAAAGCTCAGTTTCGAATTGCTTCCGTATACACTTTGCCCCACTTTGGCGCTCGTCACGGTGTTGATTGTCGCGACCAAGACAGCAGTTTCTGCAGTTTTTGCAATTAGAAAAATCCTGCGTGTTTCGGCTAATTAACACTGGACAGAGTAATTTCGGCTACAAATTGCTTCCGGCCAATCTACACGCTGGCGGATGACCTTTGAAAGGGAAACTCTGATCTTTACATAACCTGACCTGCCCGAAAGCGTTTCTCTTAAATGCAAATAGAAGTTTGAAACTGTTCGTTTCCTATTCACACGCCGTCTTTGGTTCTGACCCCAAGCATTGTGCGTAAACGCACTCTAAAGTGTGTCACACAAATTGGCTATTAATTCTAAATTATGTAAGACAAATACGGATATTTTCACTGCTCATCTTTCATTTCTAAAATCAATACGCAAACTGCAAATAGACTAATACTGCCATGTGAAATAGCTACTTTTACCACAAGTCAGAAAAACACGCTATTCGGGGTTCTAACATAAATGACAATTGAAAACTTTTTGAAGAAAGCAGATAATAAAACTTACCTATTATAAAAGCAACATGTACATTTAAGGGCAGCCTTTACACTTGGCAATTTCCTTCATTTAAAGCTAACTTCCATTTTTTTTGAGACCAAGGCTACAAATGAAAATATGATGAATATTTTATATATGTCTTGCCTATTTACTGTGTTGATTTTATTATGGATAAAATAGTTTAGATGAGTTTTCTGTAAATAAAAGTGGATAAAATCGTAAATTATTGAAAAAAATTAAAAATCTATGGCTCGGTAGCTATCATAATCAGCATTGAGAAACGAATTATGGAAATGGTTTTGACAAGAACTGAGACCTTTTGCGAAATTCTGAACGTCAGCACTGAACCCAATGTCGACGTAAATATTCACAACGAGAGAGTACGTTAAATTTATAAAAAAATATTCATATTTGTCCGACGAACGTTTTTATTATATTAATAAAATGCTTTCATAAAAATATAATACCGTTTATAAAGTTATGATATGTTCATTGTATATACGAAAGAACACAATAAAGATGTTGACTGTAACAATGAACCAAGGTATTGGATACTAATGACTAATCATACCGTTCAACAAGTTCGTTAAGTCAATGTATCAAGTACATTACTCAACAACAGAATTTACTGGGAGTACGAGAAATTTAATTAACAATATTAGTTTATTAATATAAGGTTACAAATGATACATCAATGATCAAGTTCTTTAATATTATAATAAAATTTATTGAATTGATTCGTTCATATAACAGTGGTCATAAATTTTTATTCATTTAAATAATTTATTAATAATAATCCAGTAGTCGATCAATTATGTGAACTAATTAAAACCAAGCCTGTTCATACAAACGAGATATTCACTCAATCGAATATACAATTAAGAAAAGGTTTATTGTATTTATTAACTTAAAATTTACAAATGAACAATATACAGGGTGTCCCAAAAAGAATGGGACACCGATTAGTCACATATGCCTTACGTTATAATAAATCGATTAAACCTAGTTATAGGGCCTTAAAGTTCAAATTCTTATTTTTTTGTTAATTTCCAGGAATTTAGAGATATCGATTTGAATTTCGGTATACATACTTACTGTTATGTACTGCGCTAATAGAAAAAATTTCATAAACTAAACCTGACTGTAAGGGTCACTTTACCTATCTTTCAAAATTTCTTTTAGCTCTAACTTCGTTATCTGCAATATTTTTTAAAATTTTAGGTTAGTATTTGAAAGAGAATTAAAATTAAAAAAAAATGTAATCTAGTTCATAAGCGTAAGAGCAACCGTTTACCTTAAAATGCCCATCAAAGTTTTTTGGACGTGCAATTATCAAGTAGCTATGATCACAAAAACAATGGTAATGATTGTAATGTAGTAAACAACAACAAGAACTCAATTAATGACGTTGGTGGCATCAGTTTTTTGTCTTTTGTGCTTACGAAATTGCGGTGACATAACGAACCTTTCAGCATTGGAGAATTCGCTTTGTATCGGCATTTTTTTAAACATAAAAGAAAAAATTCTTATCACCAATGTCATTAATTGATTTATCATTGTTTATTACTATATGATCATTGCTTTTGTGATCATGGCTACTTGATAATTGCACGTCTTAATGACAATCAAAACCCTTTGATGAGCATTTTAAGGTAAACGGTTGCTTTTAAGCTTAAGAACTAAGAGTACATTATTTTTGTGCTTTTCAATTCTCTTTCAGATAATAACCTAAATTTTAAAAAAATATTACAGATAACGAAGTTATATTTAAAAAAAGTTTTAAAAGATAGGTAAAGTGCCTCTTACAGTCAAGTCTAATTTATGAACATTTTGGTTAGTGTAGTACATAATGGTAAGCATGTATGCTAAAATTTAAATCGATATCTCTACATTTCTGGAAATTAAAAAAAAAAAATAAAAAATTGAACTTCAAGGCCCTATAACTTCTTACTGAAGGGACTTTGTACTAAGGTATATTAGATTTAATCGAGTTATTATAACGTAAGGAATCTATGAGTAATGGGTGTCACATTATTATTGGGACACCCTGTATAAATATGAAAACCAATTAATTTTGTTTGATGAAGTAGGTAGTTAATTTTGTCTAAATCTTTAATCCTTATCACCTTTTTTTAAACCACAGTTTCTGGTATTCTTCGCAATGTTATAAACCTTCAGAATTTACTGTTTTGTTCCCCACAAGAAATCATTACATTAAAACCTCTAAACAAGTAATTTAAGAGTATATGCAATTTTTGGTGTGCGTGCAGTACGTGACAAATATATCCAAATATCAAGCAGAGATTCCATTGTCTTTGGTATATACAAATTATTGCCTTAATATCAGTGACACTTGTGAATCCAGAAAACTAGTTTATACATAATTTATGCTGTTCACTGAATCGAATATGTTACTGTTCACTCTTGTTTATATAAAAAAATTGTTCATTTAATAGAGACAAAAAGTGCTTATCTTTTGCCTGTTCATGCTTTTTTTCTACTACAAAACACAATTTAAAGAAAAATAGAATAACTAATATGCTTTCCATATTGCTTTATTCAATAGTCACGG
>CALNHX010012720.1:0-23075 GCA_940337035.1 Agriotes lineatus
ACCCTTCAACGTATTTCCGAATCGCCTTGATGCAATAATTAGTATCCCGCAGCACTTCAACTAATTGAAAACCATGCTCTTATATGAACGAGCGGATATTCATCTTCAGGAGCACGCTGCATACGAATTCAAGTGAGCATCTGCACATTTTAAAAAGCGTCACACCTCAAAAGTTCCTAATCATTCTGTTCGCAGCATTCACAATGAATTGCGAACCCATAATTCCGGCAAATTCGCACGTAGGGTGCGGCCCTGGAAAAATGGACGCCAAAATTGAATCAGCAGATTGCAGGCAGAAATGATATTGTGTTGGTTTTTATAATTCGATATGCTTCCAGGGATTAACGACCAGCGGGAGATCAAACTGATTTATTTCCGAACCGAGTCTAAAACTAGAGATGGGCGCTGCGTGCATACAAAGTGCTTTATTGGCATGTACAAAGCGCACAATTTGATTTGCAATTTCGCTAACAATGAGCAATTTTAAATATGAAGGCTATAATGAGTGTAGGTTGATGCAGGGAATTTAATTTCCGAAAAATAGCGAAAAGTGCAGTGAAATAAACTGTTTTTCAAATGCTTTTATTTACTTTGATGTATTATTGTGGTTATTAAAACATTGCAAATTGTTTTTATATTATTTTTTGTTGACCGCTTGTTAATTTCAATATTAATGAATTATTTTTCCTAAAAAAGGATGGATTAATAGACGTCATTAATACCTACATTGTTTTTGATTAATACACTCTTTTTCATTAATTAACTGTTTTTGTGATTTTGACGTTTTGATGATATTTTGCATGGAGGTTAGCTGTATTAATCAAATTTTCGGCCACAAAAAAGATTTTGCGGTCAACAAAAAATTTTTGTAATCAACTCGTTTGTTAATGGGCCATTAATAATCTCAACTATTAAAGGCACTCACTCGCTATCGCTAGTTCGTGCTTTAAACCGTTTCGATTATTAATCACCTTGATTAACACACTTGTTGGTTAAATAACTATTATTTCATATGAAAAATGTTGAAACAGCCGCTTTTGTGTCAGACAACTGACAGAATGCCATATTTTATGAAAAAAGTAGGTAAAATAGTATAAAAAGCACACTTCATAAGGGCTGTTGTGGCGCTTGTTCTTTAGAAAACTGGTCGCTTTACGACTCGTTTTCTAAACTTGAACGCGTACGAGAAAATCATTCCTATGCAACTTATGTTTTAATATACTACTTGTACAAGCAACACTCATAAAAAAAATTTAATTATTTGTATATAGCTGTAATAAGTGATAGCAAAATAATTAAATACACTAAGATGATAGGTTTATTTTTTTATTATTTTGTTAACCTACTAAATACGGATGTAAATAGCAGTAAGTAACAAATACTTTTATAAAATGCAAAAGTTCCCATTATAACAATCAAAATTATCGGTAGCGTTCTATTAAAATTTTACTTAATTTGCGAATTGTTGGTATGATTGGCACTTTTACATAAAGAACGAAAAGGTATAAAATTAATGGTAGTATCAAGTCGAATATAGTTTTAATGTTAGTTGTAGAGTATTGCCTGGAGCATTACCAAGTAATAATTCAGTTAATAATTAGGAGAACTACGCTACTTAGTATTTTTTTTATATTATATGGCTGGTAAAAAGCCTGATGTGTCAGGGTTTTCAGGTTGCGTAAGCGCCTCTGACGTCACCTAACGACTGCCACCGAAATGAAAACCGGGACCGACAGCTTAACGTGCTCTCCGAGGCACGGCTGGCTACGATTTAACTAACACTATAGTTCGGAGACCTGTCCGAATACCGCCCAACGATGCTTAACTCTAGGGCCCTTTTAACCAGTCCTCGGAGCATGCATTTACTATAATTGCAATAGTTACAATAAATGACGTAGTTTAGTATTTCTTAAGACGAGTCTGCAGGCAACAATTATCTTCTTAATTTAATGATAATAATAAAATATTGAAAGTAGAATGTAAGAAATAGAAAAATGCAATAAAGATATACAAGGAGTGAAAAAAGAAATCTGGGAAGAGTTGGGTAGAAAAAATAGATAAAACTAGATAGCAAATCAAAACGCATTCTGGAGGGTAATAAAAATACCATAGACAAAAAATACGAGAAACTAAATACAAAAGAGAGGAACTACAAACAACAACATACAGTATACTAAAAACATCAAATGAGCACTATACCCATATAAAAAAGGAGATTGTAATAATTATAGAGCAATAAAGCCGAAAGGTAATGTACAAAAACAATAGAAGGAAAATTACAGATGGAGATAGAATAACGCCAAATCAAGTTCCCATATACCGAGCGTTTCACTTAAGGTGCGAACATATGGAAATATCATGGGAAATAGTATATATGCAGATTCCTGCTTGTCGTTTGAATTGATAGTTGTATTGATCGAAAAAAAATGCATTTAATTTGATACTCCTTTACTTGAATTAGTGGCTTGTTTAGATAGAAATAGCTTAAAAACTGTAATAAATATTTTGCTTATTATTCACAAAGAACAGACCAGCCATCATCAAATGTATTTATGCAAAATAAATGTTATTTTCTGTCAGTTATCAATTCACGTATTTAACTAATTACTATGAGTAAAAATGTTGAATATTCTAATGAAGAAAGGGTATTTATTATCAAAACATTTTACAGTGGCGTCAGTTTACGCACAGTTCATGATTTATTCTTGGTTAATTTTGAATCGACATATTCCATCTATATCAACAATTCATAAGTCGGTGAAAAAATTGAAACCCATCCTGGAGAAAAGAAGTAATGGACGATATGGAATCACGAGGCCTGATGATACGAGACTGGGACTACAGAGTAAGATGGCGCTTAGAACTGAGGAACTAGAAAAATTGAATCTCCAATATTATATTTATTGCTATCACTAGCCATTTTACTAAATGCTTCACAAAATTTAAGTATAAACCCAATGTTGATAAAATCGGCCTTTGACCTTATACCACGGGAGCTCATAAGCTCATAAGCATTACAAAAACTACAGATACTATTAAAACTTACCATAGTCATTAAGGGTGTATAGAAAAAGAAAACAGAAAAAGTAAGACCAAATAGTAAAACATAAGAAGAAAGGAATAAAATAGGAAGATCTTTTAATTGCGCTGCTGTTTGTCTTCAAGATGGATCACATACACAAAATATTTGACAACCAAACCCGAAATCTAAATCCTCTAGGGATACAAGACCTACTATACAGTGAATTTATTTTAATGGTTAACATAGCAGTTTCGTTTCGATGCCAGCATTTAGGTATACAGGTCACTTCCATCGTTACAGATGAGACTAATAGATTAGAGCGTGTATTTTACGAGTTAACATACGAATTTGTTTTAGGTACTTGCTAATAAGAAACTTTAATTTTGTTACTGGAAAGTAGGTATGCAACTGAAAAGTAGATACGTAGAAACAACTTGTGTGTTGTATCTTTTCTTCAGTGGTATATATTAGGATAACTTTTAATTGTCTTTTTGACAAATAATAATTCCTATGTTAACTCGTAAAATACACGCTCTAATCTATTGGTTTCATTTGTAACTATGGAAATGACCTGTATGATTAAATGATGGCATAGAAACGAAACGCTTACGTTAACTATTAAAATAAATTCCCTATATGTAAATGATATATTAATAATAGCAAGACGCAAACAACAGTTGCAAGGAAATACAGATATATGGGAAACTGAACTAGAGAGAAAAGGAGTAATTTATATCACAAAATTCAAAATAGAAGACAATTTGAATATTCACAGAAATGAGAAAAATCTGAACGAGTAATATCTAATGAAAGAATATATCAAGACGAGAAGAGCAGAATTAACTAGGCCAACGGAATATAATACCATATAAATATTACTTTTATAAGCTAAGCAGAAGAAAACTAAGCACAAAAGCGAAAATACATTTACATACTGTAAGACCATATAATATCCACTTATACGAGGCTTAATCGCTTTGCTGCACACCTAACCCTTATTTATTAATAAATGTAATTTTTTACGTATTAAAGTGATTTGGTATGTTTCTATATACATTGCAAATTTGCAAGTCCATACTTGTATAACCTAAGCAACATAAATTCTTAAAAGAAATATCAATACCAGAAGCGCTTTGAACAAAGAGCGATTATTAAACCCTTGTAATTATAATTACTACTCCAAGTGAAATCAAACAAAACTTGGAAATAAATTGGGGGTCTGTGAAGTACCATATGATAGAATGCAAAGAAGGTGCTGTGAACGCGTGGTGGACAATCAAGATAAACATGCTGGTGGAGCGCTTACACCATCAAAAATGAAGAAAACATTAGAGCAGGCTTGTGACTCAAAACAGACGATTGGCCACTGGACATAGGTTTTTCTCACCATGTGGCATACAATGTCGTTACTAATAAATTGGGCATACTCTAACAGATGCTCACAAGCAGTACCGGCTTTACATTTGCAGACACCTTTTAATAGTTTACAGGTAAGACAAAAATATTGTTCGAGGAATAGTCCATCGTTCTAGTAGTGGAGTTGAGAAGTAAAATCAATTAAACCAATTTTTTCAAGATATGTTGCTATGGATTCATCATTAGGAACCAGAAGATAACATTTAAAGTAAGCTCAGTAGTTCAAGAATATACATTTGGATTTATTTGCTGATATATAGAACGAAAATGTTATTCTTAGATATTTCTTTACATTTCTTATCAATTTATTGTTATGAAAAAATGCTCTGTACTGACTGGCAATTTTAGTTTAATGGCATTATCGCATATAAGTGCCTCGTTTGGTAGTTCCATAAGCCAGACTTCGTTCTTTGCTGTGAGTGAATACTTTCAGAACACTTTGGAAAGATTAAGTATATTGGTTTTATATTACAGGTAATTTTTGTAGATACAATTTCAAGTATATACCGATGGGGCCGCAATTATATATAACAGCAATGAGATAACATGAACAAGAAAATAACTCTTATTGTTTGAGTAAGAAGGAGATAAACATAGTAGCAAATATTCGAGAAGGCTTGACTTTTAATTTAATTATGACATTTGTCATCTAAACATGCCTACTAAAATACTTTTTTCGTATGGCCGTCTCTTTCTTACTCAAACATTCTATTTTGGTATTCATGTTATCTCATTGTTGTTATATATAATTATGTCCCCATCCGTATAAATAAAGCATTTGTACAATGTCGGAGGTCGGGGAACTTCGAGAACGGCGCAGCTTCGTGGCGACTGCAACTGAAACTAACAATGTTAAAATGGCGTTAACAAATTCAATTGGATCAGTGTGGGGTCACTTTAAGGGTAGTTAACCCCTAGGGGGTTTTCTCCTGGCTATGGAGGTCCAGTGCGGGTGCTTTATGACGTCTGGAGCCAATTTTAGCGAATTGGCGTGGACGTAGTGAGCAAAATATCTTTAAAACAGTCCGAGCGTTCTCTGATGTTTCCTACGGGGTGCCGGTGATTCTGCAAGCCGGATTCCCGGGATTCTGCTAGGTACTACAATTTCGTCTGACGTAGTTATGGAGGACCGTTCTGAGGCCTGGAAATGATTTTTTACGGTATAATGACTCTGCTCTGGGCGGGCTGTTGGCAGGAGAAGGCGAGGGCCTTCTCTACTAAAATCGGTGCGGCAAAGGGGTTTCCTCTGGTACCCAACATCGGAGCTCCAGAAGAGCACAGTTCGGGAGCTGGTTTTACAGACATTTTTTGGTACTGATATCGACACACCACAGAGATTCGGATTCAGGAGAGTGATTCGGTCTTTGGAAGGTTTCTTCTGGTAGGTTCGTGAATTCAAGTGAAGTCGACTGGACGGGTATCTTCGTTTTATACCCTTCTAGTTCTTCCACTCTCTAGGCCATCTCATAATGGTGTCCACGTGGATGTGCGTCGTTGTTAGTTGCCCGCAAACTTGCGCACCGCTGAGCCTTTGTCCTAATCATAAAGTCTTAGCACAGGGGATATGCAAACCTTGATTGCGGTGGTGTTCAAATTCCAACACGTTAACTATACAGTGAGAATGGTATAAGACTATACATGGCTGAATTACGCAAAATTAGACATAGGGCATTTACTTAATGTTACTATGGTGTTTGTAAACAAAATAACAACACAGTGACTATAGAAACTCATTGATACTGGATTATCCCTATATATAATAGACTTGTCCATCCGGGACGCTGTTTCAGCAGCCAAACCGTAAGAGATAGAGAAAAAAGTTATTAAAGTTATATGTTTGGAATGGTCATGTCAGGTCAGGACCCGAATTTCAGTCTCTAACAATAATTATTATCTTAATTATAATCCTAACTTTTTAGGTTAGATTCTAGGCAAATTTTATCAAGGCGAATGCGACTGGTAGTTTGCTACCAACAATGACGTCATATACGTACGTGTGGTGAATACGCGTTCTATTTGCAAAACGGTCTTTTTTGTTTTATTAAATGAGACATTTGTCTCACTGGACTGCTAGTTTAATTATAATTTCAAAACCTCAAACAGTACATAATTTCAAAACCGCCTATTGTTACGAGCATGGGTAAATTGATTAATGCTAAAATAAAGTTGTTATGTATAGTCTTGCATTATTCACACTGTATGTAAAATACAAATTTACAGTGGCGTTAAAAACGAGCTACCGTTACAGGCACTTATTACGACAACTTGGTTTCCAAACTGTATTAGTCTATAAAAAAGATTTTTAAAGTTGCGCAAATGCAGATAACGAGTCTAGTTACACGTCTTCCATTGCAAATGTTGTACTAGCTAAAGAAGGATTCGAATTGCAAGAACATTCACCCTGTTCACTAGACTTAGCTCCCGGCGATTACCGACTGTTTCCAAAACAAAAAATTACGTGCGTGAAAAAACACTTTGATATGTGCGATATATCAGTGGTTTAAAATATTGATCCTTTCCAAGAAGCAATAAAAATGTTGGAAGAAACGTATTAACCTTTAAAAGGCCTTTATCGAAAAATAAAGTAAAATGTTAAAATGTTATCATAAGAAGTAGGTAAGGGGTCGAGCAAAGAGGTCCGAGGTCGTACATTGCAGAATGCTGGCCACTCCAAATAAACTACTTAGAGCGGCAATTGGACAACTAGGAGAGATCGCACACGGAATGTAAGTATAAGGTAAGATTTGGAACTGTATCCATTCGTAGATGGCATAGAATGAAAACAACTAAATTGGACGGCTGGCTACAGCGTAAGATGTTTGAAAATATATTCGAAATGAGGTCTGAAGGAAAAAGGGTAGGAGAAAGACTTAAGGTAGATTTAAAAGATGATGTGAGAGAAGTCGGAATAAAGAAAGACAGGACTACGGAACAGATCCGTACTATAACAGGAACCAGCAGAATACAAAACACGGATCAACGCCCCGACACCATAAGAAGAGAAAAAGCAAGTAAGCAATAAATGTTGAAATTATAATATCGATAACATAGTAGAACTACGTGAGAATGTGCATTGTGCAAGCACCTTAGTGCTATTTTGGCAGTGTTGGCATGCAGTGATTTTTGCCATTCGCTCTTTGGAACGTCCGCTCATTAAGACATTAACTTAGTCTTCGTAATCTGTTAAAACAGTGCTCTCAGTGTGGGGGCAGGAAACGCCTATAACGTGCATTTCAAATTTAAAGGTGACATTGAAAAGACATTGTATCCGAATATTTTAATTTAATTAAAAAAATACATTCGGTACCCAGTTTCGAACTCATGACCTTAAACTCAGCAGCCCAACTGTATACTGTTACACCACGGTGCTCCGTAGTTACGCGGTCGCTTAACGGCTATTACTGGTATTATAAATACAAGTCAGAAAACACATACAAACTGAAACGACCACTTTCGCCCAAAGCTTTTCAGTTCTTTCCATTAATATTCCACAAAAACTGGCTCACAAATAATCCTAATTGGTTATGTCGTTTTCAAGACAGCGTGTTTATATCCATCTTGCGACACACCTTCACTAAATTGCATTTTTTTGAGGTTTATTTAAGGACTAAGCGGTTGCTGTCTTCACAAAAGTTATGCAGTTTTAATAGACCTTTCATATAATTTTGGATTGGTCGCGATTTATTGAGCGGTTGCGTCGAAAATTGCAAATTAGTAAAAATGGTTGGACTCGAAAGTAATACCTCGGCAGATCGTGCTGAAGTAAAATTTAAGGTGCTTTAACACAATATTAAGAATTTGATAGATGGACTTCGCCAACCAACATATTAAAAACCATATTGCTGGAGTGATAACTAAATACTAACATAGACATTTTACATAATAGTGAAATTAATTTTAGTTGAACTTTGAACATATTACCAGAGTAGTCGGTATCTAAGGTACCTGCTATTCCGCATGCCTGGACCTTGTATTCGACACATAAGCACTTATGAGGTTGTAGAGAAATTTATTTGTGTTCCGTCATAATTAGCGATGGCAGTTGTAAAGCTGACATTCGTTGCCGAATACAACTGAACAAAACGGCAATGACGCAACTGACAAAACTTTGGAAAAGCCCTATAAAACAGTTAATACCAAAATAAAATTTGTTACAACCCCAATATCCTGAATAACTAGATGTGCATCTGAAACTTGATCAATTCGTCCTGGAGATCGCAGTCATATAGATGCTTTTCAAACGAGGTGTTGGAGGAGGATGCTGCAAATATGTTTCTTCATCTTAAACGAACTAAAAGGTAGGTAAAGCACCTATTTCCATTTACACAAGCATTTTAAAAAATTTAAACCATACAAGTCGCAGAGGAGATGTAGAACAACTTATATTTAAAGGCAAGCCCAAAGGTAAACGTAGACGTGGACGATTACCTATGCGTTGGATAGATATCACAGAGTCACTTGCATGCAACCATAACAACAAAAGCAAAAATAAAGAGAAGCTCATAATTACTACCCTATCTGACAAGATAGAACGACTAGAGGAGGAGACCTTGTACATAAGAAAGAAGCAAACCAAATTATATATATATATATATATATATATGATTACTTCGATATTGTGAGTGTTAATGACCAAAACGAGATAGATAAATGTTTATGCTACATTCTAATAAAATCATGTATTAACATTTTGCTTATGATAAATAAGCCAGATCACAAACATGATAACTTCTTTTTCTTCTTCTTCAGCATTATTCCATTCTTCTTTGGATTAGGGATTCCCAATGTTTCGCTGTTTAAAGTCGACTTCATTTTGTTATCTGTTAGACGTCGTCTGACCATCTCTGGTTTTGGGCGCTTTCCTTTTATTTTCATTTCGCAAGATCATTATTGTATCAGTATTGTTGTTTTTTAACTGTAATCAATTCGTAGCACAATCTTGAACAACTTCTTTTGTGGTGTTACCTTACGTCCTATGTCTGCTACATTTGTTTGTATCTAATTCAAGATGTCCATTTTTATCTTTCAGTCTGATTCTCAGGATGTATCTCTCCATTCTCTCTATGCTCTCCACTTTCTTCTTATTGATGCTGTTTTAGTATCCAAGTCTCTGTGCTATAGGTTAAAATTAGGGAGATGAACTGGACATAAACTTGTGCTTTTTGGTAATCGCGAATTCTTTTAAAATATAATTTTCCAAATGCACTGCATTCTTATCTAATCTTGTGAATGATATCTGCCGTTTAGTTTAATTTTCTTGTTTAAAGGTTTGACTTGGGTATATTAAATGCATAATATCAGGTAATATGTATTACAATCTTAAAAAAAGCACCCACAGATGTAAATAAATCACCAGTTAAGAGTTTCTCAGTATTTTAGCTACACAAATCCGTAATTATTAGATTCATTTGTGTTATCGAGGTTTGAAATGTTTGTGTTTCATGTTTATTGCTATGAAAGCACTCGACACGTTAACCTGAGGTTTATCAATATTCGTATTATCGCTACTATACTGTAAACTATTGCAAAGAAGCAGTAACGAATTACAATAGTATATTACGTTACAAGATCGGTAATTGCCTTAGAACAGGTTGAAGGAAATTAGAAAACGAGGCCCGAATGGCCGGGTTTTGCTATTTTTGGGGTCCGTTGTAGTATAAAATTTTTTGCTCTATCAACTAATATAAATAAAGATACCGTTGAATATTACAAATACTGCTTGCCCGAACAAAGTGTGTAGTTGTGGTTTCTATAGTAATCACACACAAAACAATTTTCTATAATAGTCCTAGTACCGTTATATTAATAATGGGCATGTTGCTTTCTCGTTGTCATACTAACCAACTAGGATACGGGAAGTTGGCCTCTTCGTCACTGATAACGAGCCCGAACACAAGTAAAAAAAATCTGGTGTGATACACTCTCACAACTTCCTTTTACAGTGATCTTATAATTAGCCAAAATTTTGATTTTTAATTTTTAAGCATTTGTCAAAAATTTTGCAAAAATTACAAATTCTACGGAAACCATACAAAATACAGCGTTGATGCAAGAGGCAAATTTTCTCTAAAATTTTAATCTGAATTCCAAAATGTAATAATATACCGGGTGTTCTATTTAAAATGGGAGTTAATAAAAGAATAGGAAAAAAGCACAAGAAACTCAATTTAGAGGTATTCAATTGAAAAATCATCTATTTCACATCAATACACATGTAATAAAAACGTAAAGTTTGAAAAAAATCGAAAAAAACCTGAAAAATCACAAGAGTAAACACTTACTTTCGGTTATGCGGTTTTCTTCAAAAGCTTGCTGTCGCATCTAGATAGTACACAAAACTTATATATGAAGTTTCAACGTCATACCTCTTTTCGTTTTTGAGATATTCTGTTCACTGACAGACACACACGTAGACAGACACACACACACAAACAGACACACACACAGACAGACAGGCAGACCAATGAACAAAAACATGTTTTTTGGGTTCAGGGGACTCTGAAACTTGAAGATCGGTTGAAACTCAATTTCGAATTTTTGGGGTGAATCCAATACTTCCTTTATCGTAAAAGGAAGTAATAGGTTGGTAGCGCAAAATAGTTATTTACATTACGAGTACCGTAAATTATATTTTACAGCGCGAGGTTTTAATTTTTGAAGCACGACGAGAAGCGGAGTGCTGTAAAATGCGTAACGCAGCCAGTATTGCATTATATTTTTTGGCCGACATATTTTTTTACATTTTCTATAATTTCGAGATTTTGCTTTGGAATAATAAAACCAACTTTGGCATCAAGCCATGCTGCCTTCAGTAAATTTTGCAGTTGAAGGTTTGAAACGTCAAAAATCAAAGTTGTAAATATAAATTTTCTTTATTTCTCCAAAACTTAACTGAAGGAGGGTCTACGTAACTAGCGTTCCTGAAAATACCCTTTAGTAATAGGAAGCAATTTTTTTCTTTAAGGCTCGCTTAGAGCTAAAAAATTCTAGTCATTTTACCGCACCGAGATGCGTTAAAACACTGACTAACAGTAAAATCGTAGTTACGGTGGCCATCAACTGTGTATGAATGTGTTGTTTACATGTCAGGAGGCCAAAAAATATTTTGCGTAAATATCTAAAGGGCACTACGTAGTTTTTTTTTTAATAATTTATATAACCCCTACAATAATTCTTTCCGTAGAAAACCGCAGCGAGAATACAAATAATTCTAACAAAAGAGTTCGCAAACTGGGTACTCGATCACAGCCTTAATCACATTTAATTTTTATTTATCTTGAAGCGACTTCTAAGGCACCGAGCTTTTTGTATAATGGGGAATATTTATGGCCGTAAATGCAATCAGGGGAGAGTTTCAGCTACTCAAATATATTAACTTCAATCAAATTACCGGCGTGATTAAGACGTTAAAACAAAGATATCCGGTTTTATTTCGCCCTGTTTAATCAAAGCAGAAGTAAAGAGTTAAAGATTTCCCGCTTTATGAGGTCGGAAATGCGTTATTGCCGATTCCGCCGTTACAATAAACTGCTTTATTAACTCTGCGAGTTTTATTGCGGACTTACTTAAGTAATAATGGCCCCGGGACCGTAAGTTTTAAGTATCGCTAAATAATTCATCTGCTAATTGTGGGCCGTTGCAAGGTTTGGCGCGCAGTTTGACATCCAAATCGCGCCTCCACCAATTCGGCCTGTATTTCACGGTGCTTTGATCTTTCCATAGCTGCTGCAGGTTTGTTTGTCGATGGAAGCGGTATCAATTAGGTTAATTAAAATAGGCAGAGTTATGGATTTCCGTTACGTGGGGAAGGGTTGTTTTAAAATTAGAAGCTGGAAACATTGCAGTCGTTCAGTGAAACGTCAACCTAGATTGAAAATTGAAACGCTGTGGAATTATACTTCCAGTAGCTATAAAACATTGCACTATTGATTGAGGAAATGTACTACTTTGACAAGATTTACCATTTGATTTATTTTAGAAACGCAACAATCGAAATGTACATTTTAAGACATCTGAATTTATATTATTGACCGTTACCTGCAATCGGCACTCGGATGAGTGAGCGACTCATAGTGGTATGTACGTTTTTTTCCTATAAAAATTTTCAAGGTCAAGATAAAATTGGCAAAACTGCTTTTTAAAAATTATTAGAAAATTTATTTTCGTCAGGTTTTTCTGTAAACGACTTTTGTCACTTTGACATTTAAAATTAAATTGTCAGTTTTTCTTTTATGAAACTGAATGCGCGTAAAAAACGGAATCTTTTAAAATTAAATGTAGTGAAGTGTGCAGAGGAACTGTTGGATCTGCATCTTAACACACCAGAAGAAGACGTTTACGAAAGATTAGCTAGAGCTTTTGATGTACATAGAACTTTAATGCCAGATTTTAAATTTCCCACCAATTTTTAGTTCTATAAAGTTACTAAAACAAATTTTGCCAACATATATTTTTTAAAGGAATCCAAGTTATGCCAACATAAACCCTAAATTCTTTGACCTTGAAAATTTTTATAGGAAAAAAACGTACTTTAGTAATAACCCAGACAACCGTGCATTAAGTCATCGGTCACGGTTGCCATTTCGGTAGCAGTCGTTAGGTTACTTCAAAGGCACTACTGTAGCTTGACAACTTTGACAGTAAACTTTATACCACAAACGATATGATATATAGTACCTATTTTTTGGAAATAAAATGAGGGGTGTCCAACTCTCCAGTGTGCTTCTTATGTCTTCTCTATCTTGGTCTTCCTTTCGTGTTGTAACGGTATGTAAAATAACGTCGAATTTTTAAGCTTTAAGTGCTTTAGAAGATACCTAAAACAATAGCATGTAGCTTTTCTCTGGATGTCTGCAGTTATTTACTGCATGTATTTAATTTTTTACATTTTTAAAATGCTCTTGCAGCCAACGTTCGTTGCAACTTGAACGGTACTCCACCAAACGGGTATGCTTCTTAAGACAGAAATTTTATATTTTATGTTTTATATGCAGAAGAAACATTTCTTAATTATTATTCTTTGCTTAGTTGTATAAAGAGTGAAATAATCGTGAGAAAAATCGTTCATTAATTCCGTTATTGTATGTATTTGAAAGCGATTAACTTAATATTTTTGCCATATTTCGAAGAAAACCGTTTTCTTGACAGAAAATGTAATCTTGATAAGTCTCGAAGCTCAATTGTGGGAAGTGAGATGTGTACTGTTTGAGGCTTTCGCGGTTACTTCAATTATTCTCCTTAGCATAGAACTTCAGCTTAGACCGCGTAGTACTTGTATATGAACACCCAGCATTTTCTGGCTTAATGTGCCTTGCACCTTCTGAAGTCGAGCAAAAAACCGCGCGATAGCCATGCTCTTTGGTGGCTCGTGTTGTTTGAGTATCTTAAGAACGAGGATACTTAGGCAGATTTGGCCGTTTTGCTGTTTGTGCATCCATATTCACTAACGTTTCGCAAGACCTTGCAGCTTGAATCATCAGAGTGAAAGTCGCACTCAGTTCACTGCTCGACTTTACAAGGTGCAAGGCACATTAAGCCAGAAAATGGGTGTTCGTGTACAAATACTACGCGGTCTAAGCCGAAATTCTATGCTAAGGAGAATAGCATGAGATGTATGAATTTGATAATTGTAAAGTTTCTGTGTGGACCTAAGCCGAATCTCGAAATATTTTAAACGAATTTATGGAAATCTTCCTAAGATATTACACACATTTAGTTTGTGATAATAACATAACTTGTCTCTTTACCACTTACTATCGTACATAACACCCAAACGAAGTCGTACTTCGCTGTTATACGCTGGCTTATATTAATATATTAATAAGGAGTGCTTCGGTTAGCTCAGAGTGGGGTGGATCACAATTCAGCTATAGCCTCAGATGTGATGAACAAAAATCAGGGGGCTAACAATCTAATAACAAAAGCTGAAGCACTACTGGAAGAAGCGTATTTTAAATAGTTGCTACAATAATTGATAAATTATCAAAGTTTATTCAGTGAATTTTACAATAAGAAATTATCAATAAAACCTAACCGACTGACGTTTAGTAGTTGGTCCTGGATTGACTACGTTAATATTGTGTTGTGCACTTACGGATTAGTGAATTATTCTTATAAAACTGAGTTTAGTTGATTCGCAACTATCTGGAAATGAAGAAGAAGTTCTCCAATACCTTGATGCACCCTTTCAAATGTGCCCACATATCAAACTGTTTAAAGTAAACGAGGTCAAGACCACAATTCTGACGGATCTGTATTCTAGCAAAGCCCCTGGCTATGACTTAATCACGGGAAGAGTCCTTAAAGAACTGCCGCAGAAAGGTTATATATATATATCACCCACCATTTTAATGCTGTACTAAGGCTCCGGTATTTCCCTGCTCAATGAAAAATCTCAACAATCATTACAATCTTCAAACCAGGTAAACCAAGTAATGAATTGTCGTCCTACCGACCAATAAGTTTACTCCCAGTATTATCCAAAGTTTTTGAAAAGCTCTTGCTTCAGAAAATAATGTTTATTGTTAAGAAGAACAACATTCTACCGAATCATCAGTTTGGTTTCAGAAGGAAACACGCCACAATCGAGCAAATTCACAGAGTCGTAGACACAATTTTAAAAGACTCGCAAAATAAAAAATACTGCGCAGCAGTGTTCTTAGATGTTGTGCAGGCGTTTGACAAGGTCTGGCACAAAGCCTATTGCTATTCAAAATCAAAAAGCTACTACCACCTGACTACTATGAGTTACTTACGTCTTACCTCACCAATCGATACTTTCTGGTTAAGTGTAGAAATTCTTATACCTCTCTATTTCCTATCAAAGCCGGTGTCCCACAAGGAAGCGTGCTGGCCCCGTTATTGTATCTTCTCTATACTGCTGCCTTACCAGTCTCACCAATAATTACAGTTGTTACCTTTGCTGATGATACAGCAATCTTATCATCGCACTCCGATCCACTTTCTGCAACCAACCAACTGCAGGCACACTTAAACAGTTTAGAACTATGATTCAAAAATGGCGTATTGGTATAAATGAATCCAAATCTGTCCAGGTTACTTTTACGACAAGGAAAGACACCTGCCCGCCTGTTGTACTAAATAACAAGCAAATACCACAAGATGACTCCGCCAAATATTTAGGACTTCACCTGGACAGGCGGCTTCGTGGAAAAAGCACATTTTCACAAAGAGGAAATAGCTGGGATTGTCATTCCGTAAGATGTACTGGCTGTTAAGGCGCAAGTCGCAGTTATCATTACAAAACAAAATTCTACTATATAAAGCAATTACTAGGCCGGTTTGGTCTTATAGCATACAGCTATGGGGAACAGCTAGTAGAACAAATATAGACATTATTAAACGCTTTCAATCAAAAGTGCTACGATCTCTAGTAAACGCCCGAAGGAAATAATACGACAGGACTTAGGAATTTCAACAGTAGATGAAGAGATACGTAAGTGTAGTGTCCGATACCGCGATAGACTTTTTGCCCATCGAAATCTATTAGTTGAACACCTACTGGAATCTGATGACGAAGAACCCAGGCTCAAACGTTTCAAACCGATGGACCACCCAAACCGTTTTGTTTAATGTTCTAGTGTTATCAACCAAACTGTCTGTGTACTAGTTTTAAGGAAATTTTTATTGGAAAACTTCCTTCATGTCATATATTGTCAAACTATTTACTAAATGTTCCTTTAAGTAACAGATTGTAAATGTATCAATAAACTAAAAAAAAATTCTGACCAATGTCGCACCTCGGTGCGTCAATCTATTACTTTGGTTATCAAGAAATATTAGTAAGATATAAAATGTTATATGCACCACGGGCATTACTTGATGGTTATCGCCCTTGTGAATAAAAACATATTCATAATGCCCGTGGTGCATAAATGACTATTAAATATTTTGTTGTGTATTGGCTACATTAGTTACTGCGCATTCAAAAATATTAGCCTTACCATAACATTTCTTGCAAATACAAGTTATTGTGAAAAGTTGCAAATTTAAAATGACTGAAACGAAATAATTTGAGGCTTTCCTTCCTTTAAAAAGTTTTATGTGTACTTCAAGCGTAACATGTTGTTTCTGGGTCTTCATACTGTGAGACAAAAAAGGCTTCTTTTATACCCTCCATATAGTATAAATAACTATTTACATGTCTGATGAAGATCTGATAAAGATAAACATATTACTTCCAACAACACTTCAGATGGTGCTTTAGTATCTTTTTACTCCATGTTTATTGCACTTTTAGACCCAATCTATTACTTACGCAATAAGATTCTTTGAACCTTGCATCGTGTTATTATCTACGAGCATTAGCAAAACTATCATAGAATAGTCTGCCCAGAGCAACTTCTTTATATACTGTATTTTGACACAAGTAGCTTCCGAATAGCTTTAAAATTCTGAAGTTTTGAAGAAATTTTAAAATTTTTAACGGAAACAGTAGATTTTGTTATTTAGAAGTTGTTTAATTTTATATCACTAATGTGTTTAAAATGTGAAAATATATTGCTTTATAAACCCCCGATTTAATACTTGTATCTAATGCATAGTAATTTGTACAACAAGTTTTCAAAGTTATACTTTTTTTCATGATTTTGCAGTTTGATAACGAGGGCGAAGCTCGAGTTAATCAAGCAAATGAATGAAAAAAGGTCTTTCAAAACATGTTGTACACGTAGTTTATTTTGCATAGTGATCTCTTGGTCTAAATTTAGTCGAAAAAAACTTGGAATTGGCAACTTGCAAATTGATATTTCAATAAAATAGTTAAAAATTGTACTTTTTCCACGATATTTGCATTAAAAAAGTGAACCTTTTAATGCGGTTTTTTGTTAAAAAAGACGACTTTTACGATCACTATGCAAAAAAAGATATTCTCGTATGATAACTAGGACTCAATACGCTGAGAATTCAAAACAAAGCGACAAGCTCCTTTATAAGCACAGGGATTTTCGGATGGAGATCATCGAAGACTCAACGGTCGAAACAGCTAGTTCGGCTTTCGTCTTTGAGCAAGCTCAGCTCCTCGATCCGCACCATTTCTGTGCGATCAGGAGTTCGAAGCTCTCACCCCAGCCCCAGATCGCTCCTTAGGCTCGCATTGTTGCTTCCGGCCGAGAACGTTCAACTCTCAACAGCAAAGTCTAACACACAGACACCACAGTCCCTGCAGCTAGATTTTGGAGCCGTATCTCCAAGCTCTCCAGGTTATGCGTAAGAAGCCCCCACACAAACGATGACCTGCGACTACATTTAGCTGCCCCGCTGCGGACGCTTTGGGGCTTACTTATTTTCTAGGTGGCAGAAATTATGTGAACGTTTATTTGGGCGCTCGCCGCCCAGCACCCCGGAGTCGTCCCTGAAGCAGAAAGCCCGCAGCTGCCTACAGTCGCTATCGCCTCCGGTGTCTCTCGTTATCTTCGACGCCCGCACGGAAGAAGCTACTCCGAGTTGCTGCCCTCGCACTCTGGACCCGGAGAACATCCCCACCGCCTTCTTCGCCCTGGACACCTGCACCCCGGAAAGCGAGCTTCTAGTCCGCCACCTCCACAGCCGGATAACCTGCCGCCCCCTAGGGCTGGAGATGCATCTAGACCCCGCCGAAGAGGAGGAACTCAAGCAGCTGTATAACTCAGCCCGCCCAGTTTCGGAGCCCACTGCCTACCTCCACCTGAGGAAGGTCGAGCTGCACCCGCGACGCTTCGCTGTGGTCGCCACCAGGTCCGCCCGCCGGTATCTTCGGCTAAATGCCCACCTCCATGGCCGACCCAAAGCTCACATCCGCCAGGTGCCGTGCTGCATTCCTTCTATGCGCCGAAGTCAGCGCCGCTCCCGCGCGCCACTTTCCCCCCCCGGGGCTCCACGCCGCCACCACTGAAGAGGATCAGCCACACCCGAAACAGTTCTTGTATTTCTTTTTGTTTCCCCTGTAAAATGTACATACACCTCTTTTCCTCCCTCTGTATATATTTATAAGTTAAATAGAAACAACAAAAACAGACCAACTTATTATTCGCTACTCTTCGTCAACACTCTCTACTGATGAGCTATCGGGTGAATGGCCATAAAACGCCATTTTTGATATTAGTCACGCCCTCGCACACACAAGGCCGAGAACGAGTCAAGTCAACTTTATTCTGCAAAAAGAAAACCTTATTTCTGTCTGCACAACCTTCCCAAAAGGCCATGCCATATGTAACTAGGGATTGGAAGTATGCGTAGTATACTGCTAGTGTTTTTTATCAAATCTGATATGTTCTACATAATTCACAAGAGTTGTTTAATTTAATTACAAGTTTATTTATGTGACCCTCCCAAGATAATTTTTATCAATTATAGGACCTAGACATTTGAAGGCATCAGTCAAACTAACATTGTTGTACGCTAATTCATCACTGCACAAGTTAAGAGAGTAGTTAATGAAATGTTTTTTATCGAAATTTAAAATCAGATTATTTTCTATTCACCAACAATTTAATTTGCCTATAGACTCTCTTGCTAACCGTTTAAGGGTTTTCCAGCGGTTGCTTCTTGTTAAAAAATTATCATCATCGCAAGAAGCACACATTTTTCCATCGGAAATAGTATCTGGAAGATAACATATAAGAGGTACTAGTTACTCCCCGTTGTGTTTGTTTGCTAATCCGTTACTTTTCAAGTCGTGCCCAACTGACTGACGGAATTATCGGACCTCTTACTGTCGTGGCCCAACTGACCGTCACCGATTCTGGGGAAGCAAATTCAAGATTGGAGGGTTTTTGATTGCTTATAGGTAATAGCTTTAATAGCAAAGGTCTGAAGATTTGCGATGAGCCTTTATGTGTATCATACTGTTGTTGATTTATTAGATCCCTCTACAAATCAAAATTTGTACCTATTGTGCGGGTTACATCCGAAAGTAATAATTTATCAAACCTAAAGTTGGTCTCTATCGACAGAGACATATACAGGGTGTTTCTTGACTGCATAATACTTAACAAGGGTATTGTCGGCACAGCGCATTTAAGTAAAAAAATCCATAGAGATTCCTAAAATTTTGGAAATAAATGTTACCTTTAATATGAAAAAGTTCGCATTACTGTGTTTAAAAATGCTTTTGTATACACTAGTTACAGAATATTTTCGCAACGACGCATTTCCGTACCAATGTTGGTATGATTTTTTAATATTTTATTAGGCAGAATTTATTTTCAGAGTTTTGTAGTTGTACACCCTGTATATCGGAAACGATGCATTTTCGGAAATATGTTTATTAGGATTTTTTTGACCCAAGAATACTTTAGTTATTATGCATATGCATTATGCAATCAAGGTGGGACACCCTGAATAATGCATCGTATGAAGTACAAACTATCAGTTAACTAAGCATCTTCGAAAATAACATTTCAGTATACCGGGATTGATACACCAATGTAATCAAAATGGCGGACTTCCGATTTTACCGGAAACATTTAAAAATGTAATTAGTTAATTATTTTTCAGTTTTAGATAAAGATAGAGCAGTGCATGATCTGGTGTGATACTCGCACACAACTTCCTTTTTGATTTTAAAGTTTTAACAATTTGTCAAAGATTTTCAAAAATTACAAATTCTACAAAATAGAGCGTTAGTTGAAGAAACAAATTTTCTCTAGAATTTTAAGCTGAATTCGAAAATGTAATAATATACCCGGTGTTCTATTTAAAATAGGAGTTAATAAAAAAAATAGAAAAAAAACAAAAGAAACCCATTTTAGAAGTATTCAACTGGAAAATTACCTACCTCATATCAATACACATTCAAAATGTAGGAAAAATATGAAGTTTGAAAAAATCGTTAGAACCGTTTTTGAAAAAATCGAAAAAAACTGAAAAATCACAAGAGTAAACAACTACTTCCGGTTATGCGATTTTCTTAAAAAGCTTGCTGTCGCATCTACATAGTACTCAAAACTTATATATGAAGTTTCAACGTCATACCTCTTTTAGTTTTTGAGATATTCTGTTCACAGACAGACAGACACACAGACACACAGACAAACAGACCAATGAAAAAAAATATGTTTTTTTGGGTTCAGGGGACTCTAAAACGTGAAGATCTGTTGAGAACTCAATTTCGAATTTTTGGGGTGAATCCAATACTTCTTTTATTGTAAAAGGAAGTAAAAAGTAACTTTTTCTTAAAAAACAAATGTCCTTATTTCATTAAGGGTTTGTTATTGACCTAATTGATAAAATAGCTATTATTATAAGCTTCTAGGAGTCTCTTAGAACAGATTTTCTCCAGTCACGGCCTTTTAAGGTAAAAAATAAAATTTGTTAAAAAAAATTAGTTGAAAACAGAAAATTTTGCGAAACTGTTGCGTGTAATTTGACTTGGAGATTCTAAAAAACATAAAATATACAGGGTGGTGCATTTAAAAAATCAAAGTTGGTGTCATTTCCGGAAGTGGGCTAGTTTAACTACCTATATCAATCGGTCAATCAGAAAGTATGTCTAATATCTACGTATAAAATTTTATCCAAGCTTATCACAAATAAAAAAGATAGAAGCATAGTACTGGTCTCATTGTCACCCGGTATACTTCGAGACAGACTTAGAATATCCTTTTTGCAGTTATTATTAGATATTTAATGAAAACGGCTTTTGCCAAACCAAAACTTTTCTAAATTTTTTAGAGTTGCGACTATTTGCGCAATCAGTTTTTATTTTATTTATTTACTGCATGTTTCAGGTGTAATTAATTTCAGCATTATTTTAAACTTGATCATTTTAAGAATTCTATATATATTTTCTTATCGACAACCAAGGGAACGTTGATTACATTTCTTCTTTTTCGGGTTGTTTGGTAAAATTATAAATGTCACAGAAACTTCAATAGTTGCAGATAGTTTTCTTTAAAGAAATCCAAAACGTTAAATGGTGTTTCTTGAATGATAGCTGTATAATTAAAACGAATTTTGATTATATGCTTAAATGGTCTTGTATAATTTAATCTCTTTCTTTAAATTCATTATGGCTATATGTATAGTTGTATTTTTATTTACTGACAAGAAGTTTCCAGAGCGCCCCCGTACTCCGAATTACATTAAATTTATATATTTTCCTAAAAAGAATTTTTCAGCTGACTGATTATTTAATTGACTTTACGATGGATGCCGCATCTACACTATCGCATGCTGTTTAACGGTTGATTAACTTAACCAGTCGTGCACTAACATTGATAAAAATTTATTTACCTTAAGTTTTATTGGATGCAAACTATAAAACCAGCTTTCGATGGGGGAAAGCGGTAAGATTACCTTAAAATTAATGAATGGAATTGTCACAGCACATAATTCAATAAAAACACTGTGGGAAAGGTAGGTTGCATGAATTATCTGGTACCGGATATCATGACATCACAGGTCATTATTCGTCCACTCCTGATCCATTACTCAGTGTTAAAATTCAATAAGCATAACACCTGTACGAGAAATGGCGCTTTGTGGCAGTAATTTGTAGAGACGGAACAATACATATTTAACAATACAACAGGTTGCAGTGCTTCGAACGTATATATTTTAGGAAATAGCACGCCAAGTGTATAGAAAAATGGCGTGTGTGAGTACTTGAGCTAAGAAATCAGTCGATGCACGTCCCACTTGATTGTTTATTGTTTTAGTAATGGACTCATCCTTGTGGCGGTCACTGGCTGATTTAAAGGTCTAACTCTAGATAGATATACCGTTTTGTAGTTGTAAGAACAATTATTATCTATGCAGAGTTCGTAAGTTTGCTGTTTTTCTGTATTTATTGTTTAGAAGTTACGGGAGTGCCAGTGCTTTTTCCTATAAGTTAGTGCTTTTCAATACCTTTTAGGGTTTACGACGTCTTTAACTGTTTACCTTTATATAGATTCCAGCGAAATTGTTCGACTAAAACAAGTTTAACCATAAATTGCAAGCTGCAAATACCTCTTTCTAGGAAATCCGTTTTCTTGGAAGTGGTGGACACAACCCTTCGAGCAAAACGGACATACCTCTCAGACCGTGGAGAGAAGTTAATACCCGTAAAATTCGAGAATCTAGCAGACGTTTAGTGTCTACCAAGGGCTCTAGGACGGTATTCATATACTATATCAGTTTCCGTTGAATTGTGTACTAATTATTTTGAACAGATCTTGCTGGAATGTTTTAGATTAAACGCATATCCGACGTTAAACAGTTAGTTAGTAAATACAGTAGTTTCTCTTATGAAAGTAATACGTGCAATAAATTTGTATTGTAATAATTGATCGGTTTGAAGTTTCAACGATGCTGGACGTTAAAAGTGAACGGATTTAAAGACGGCTCAGCATAAAAGGTTACAATTCAGGATATATGTAGCCATAATCAGTTAATGTCGTTTAGGTCTTGTTAGAAACCCAGTGATGTAGATATGATGCACTTTTATTCAAGACGCTTTTGAAATGCGATTTTTAACTGAAAAAAGTTAAATGAACTGGCGTTACAATAAAATCTTAAGAACTACTAAAAGCGAATAGGTTCTTACTGTACATGTAGATTTGTATTAAGGTAGTTTGATTACACATGTTGCTAGAAAACGAAGAAACGGGATTAAAATGTCTTTTTCCAAACTAGATGTCCTTATATCTTGTTATAT
>CALNHX010012721.1:0-23059 GCA_940337035.1 Agriotes lineatus
CAAGTAAATCTTACAAATACACTGCAAGCTGCTAAAAGTTATTTAAAAGTGATGTGGTTGTGGCTACTTTAAATACATATAAAATTAGAATAATAAAAGGATGTACCATACGGGGCTAATACAAAATTTTCCAAAAAAGAATAAAAAGTCAAATAAGATGCCGTGACTTTGTATTTGAACAAAACTTTTGATTATAAACAACTTTTCTCAATAAAATTTTGCTATATTTTTTTAAATAAGGGGACTTTATTCTTTCACCAATTTCATATTTTTTGTCCGGCCCTGTATGCTGTTTGACTTAAAGCCATTCTAAGGGCATCTGATAAGGTTATCGAACATGCACTAACTTTTGGCTGTATTTAAATTTCGATTGTACAACTAATAAAAAAAATTCTCATTTGTTGCATACTTAATGGACTTTCGGAGGAAAAAATCTATCAGTCGATTAACACTGTGATGGATGCAAAGGACACAGTGCCCTACCACGTTGAGTTTCTCCACACTCTCGACCCTTCCGGACTTCTTCCAAATCGCCTACCTTTAAAAGTTAGAGCACCCATTATACTACTGAAAAACGTGAAAACTCCCAAACTCGACTGCAGGTGAAAGATCCGGATCGAAACGTCACTGAAGCCACAATTTTCATAAGTTTTGGAGAAGGGAAAGCAGTCTTCATTCGTCGAACACCCCTTACTCTTTCAGATGATTCTTTTATTGTAAGAGACTGCAATTTACCGTCAAAACCTGCTTCGCCATGTCGATCAACAAGGTGCAGAAACAGTCGGCTGAATCAAGCTGGGGTCGACTTGAGGAAAGACTATGCAATATCGTCCACAAAGAAGTTTTTTTACCCTCTATTAGACGGGATTGAATTTTACTTCACAGATCGTTGCATAATAGAATGTAGGGAAGGTAAAAAGTTGTAACTTTCCATATTAGTTCTTTTTACAAATAGGATCAAATCATTTTCAGGACTTTTCGAAATTCATCCCTCCAAAGAAGCTAACTGTGGTAGACCTGTTTTTCTAAAAATCTATAACAAGAAAACTACTATAGGTGGGAAGCTGAAATTCGACATAAGTTGAAATTGAGCATATTAGAACATTTTTCAAATCGGGTCAAATCATTTTTAGGGTTTTGGAGAATTCATCCCCGAAAGGTGTCAAATGAAATAAATCTGTTTGTCAAAATATCGCCACGGGAAAGCTACTACAGGCAGTAAGTTGAAATTTAGCATTTTAGATCGTTTTACTGATCGGAAATCATTTTTAGGGGTTTTCGAAATACATTCCCTCAAAGTGGTTAAATAAGCCAGCAGTGTTTTTCTAAAAATAGCCACAAAAAATCTACTACAGGCCGGAAATTGAAATTCGGCCTATTAGATCGTTTTACAAATTAGGTGAAATCAATTTCAGGCTTTTTCAAAAATAACTCTCGAAAGGGTTAAATGAGGTAGATGTGTTTTTCTAAAGATCGTCATAATACGGTAACTGCTGCAGGTAGAAGGTTGATTCGGCACAGTAGTTCGTTTTACACATCGAATTAAGTCATTTTCAGGATCTTTCATAATGCATCCTCTCAAAGGGATTAAATGATGTAGATGTGTTTTTATAAAAGATCGTCACGAGATAGATACAGGTAGCAAGTTGAAATTCGGCATATTAGTTTGTTTTACAAATCATGTCAAACCATTTTCAGGGTTTTGCAGAATTCATCTCCCCAAAAAAGTTAAATGAGATAGAACTGTTTTTTAAAGATTGCCTTAGCGAGCGAATTACTACAGACAAGAAGTTGACATTTGGCATATTAGATCGTCTTAGAAATAGGCCAAATCATTTTCAGGGAATTTTGAAATTCACCACCAAAAGGGTGTTACGGTGTAAATAGTCTCTTAGCGGTTGGTACTGTGTGAACAAACCTTTAGTGCCGATAATCGGTTCGCGCGCATCGAAATTCGTTAGGTTGGCGATCTTTTTATATAATTAGTATTTTGTGTAAGGGTCCAATGGAAGAACAGTAACAACTGATTTGGGTCCTGGGGTTTCCACATCGAGTACTATTGCGTTCTTTTAATGATTATATTTTATTTGATGGTATATATTTATTTTCTTTGTTAGTATATATTTATTTTCTTTGAAGATGTATATTTATTTTATTTATTTTCTTTGATGATTTTCATTTTCTCTTATACCTGTTTAAATCTTTTCTTTGCACTGTAATTTATCAGTATGTCTGTATCTGTGGAAACTAAAATAAATTATTATTATTATTATTACTTTTTTTTATGGTGCTCGAATTTTGCAACTCATTGCGCTTCGGCCTTCGTCTCATTTTTACAGCGAAGCTAGCAGCTTGCACGGTTTTTCGAATTCTATAATCTGATGGGGAAGTTAGTCTACTTTTGCTTATTTGTGTGCCCCACGCCGTTTGGCGGAGTTTTTGTGTAGAAGCGAATATTTGGACATTTAAGCCCGCGCCAATTGGCGGAATTAGTTGCAAACAAGCTGCTACAAAAAAAAATCCGTACACATGGCCATATTCTTGGGGCGAGTTATTTTGAAGCTTTGTCTGCTCTCGCGTGAAGCGCATGTCGCTTATTTAAACGATTTTCTAGCCGTTCCTACCCTACCAGCGGCCCTCAAAATTCTCAATTTTAGCCCTAAAAAATGAATATTGCCATGAAATCAACAAAACAGCTATATCTCTTTTGCCTGAATATGAAAGACAATATTGAGTGTGAATACAATTATATCACATAATGACAACATTTTATAATTTTTTATGAAATTTCTAGATTCGTTAAATTGCAGTGGAATATATCCACATTGTTTAACACCAAAAATAGGATCAATAGATATCCCCTTGGAAATTTTAAGTGTGTTTACTGGCTTAATAGATGAGATCAGATTAATGGTAGACAATTTATTTAAGAACTGCTTAGATTTGGTATTAAATGGACAAGCCTCAAGTTGGCAGAAGAGTATTATTATCGCGTATAGATTAACACATTCTAATATTGCACTACGTTTTTGTTTTCGAAAAAGAAATTCTTCTGTGCGCCTGTCATTTGCTATGACAATTCATAAATCATAAGAACAAACTGTGGATAAAGTGTGGAATATATCGTATTTGCCACAACCAGTATTTAGAAATGGTGAAATAGATATATATAGCCATATCACGTGTGAGTAGTTTTAAAAACTTTTGTTACTTGCAAAATATTTTGCAACTCGCCCACTAGTTTTATTTTAATTAATGTCGATAGGTATACCATGTTACGTTTCATTTGCTCCTCCTTTCAATTTAGCATTCGATGGTGTTTAGTCTGCGCTGTGGCGCATTCATTCGCGCAATCTGTAGTCGCACCTACATCGACAACCTTGTTCGGGAAATGTTCCTGGGTGCACCATTTTGTCTTCGAGCGTCCTTTCCGCTCTCGTCCGTCAAATCGACATGGTGGTTTAGCATTTTGAAGAGCTTCGGTGGGATTTTATGAGGCTGTTGTTAGTTTCTTTTGATTGTGAAATGTAAGCCTACACTTTTGAGTGGTTCCGATGTCCCCGAGCTCACGTTGAGGAAGATAATTTCTTACGCATTCTGCGGATTTTGTATGCGACAACTTGGCGCCACACATGGCCTGGAGATTTTACATGGTGAGTATTCTAAGCGCCCTAGACTGCTTTTAGTTCTGTTATGTTTTCGTGGACCTTTGTTTTCCCCTTTACAGCAACTAGTGCCACGTAACTAGTACTGGAGAAACAAGCATTTTGTGCTAATAAGCCGATCTATGGCAGTGCTGCAGCTGTTCGTTTATCGCTTCCACGGCCACCGCTTCATGCGATTTCGAGCCGGCGTATGTTGGACCTTCGGAGCCGATATGGAGGCTATTCTCCTGGTTTAACTTCTGCGCCTGCCGTCGTGGAGCAAATCGCGTTGAGCTAACAGCTTCCGGCTTTGCGCTTCCTCTGAAACCAAGCACGAAACATCTGCTGTTAGAGCCGCCTGCTTATTCAGCAGGTTTTAATGTGTGAAATTTTATTGTTGCGAAATTGTATGTAGAACTGTGAGTATTACGTTTGCGTAATTTGCTATTGGTAATGACTTATAATTCTGATTTTAGGAACTATGGTGATACATGCATATTTATGTACTATGGATTTATGATGACATTATACTGTGATATTTGCAATATGGCTTTATTTGTTACCACGACCTGTACTTGAGTTGGGCTTCTCCTTCAGATTTATTGTGCTACTTGAGTTTACATATTCTCGTTCGAATGCCTGGATATACAGTGAGCGCCAAGAAGCATTGGTCAGTTTCAATACCTAATAAAAACCCATACACTTCACCTATGGAATCAATGATAATTTCTTCATAAATCGGAAACTTGGGAGTTTTGTTTCAATGTTTGACATCCTCCGAAAGTGACAGTTTGGTGTGCTGTTTCACCGTCAAAGATTGTCGGGGCTCATTTTTTCGAGGAAATTGGTGAAACGGTAACGGTTACATCTCAAAGACATTACATGCTTTAAAGATCTTTTTATTGTAAATAGAGGAGGAGATAGTAAATGAATATTGGTTTCAGCAGGACGATGCTACAAATTACACCTCAAGAATTAATTCGAATCTCCTAGGACAATCGTTTCCAAATAAACTGATTTCTTGCTATGGTGACCTTCACTAGCCCTCGAGATCGCAGGACATAACCACTCCTGATTTTTTCTTTGAGATTACTTGAAGAGCAGAGCATTTACAAGAAAGATAAGAAATCTGGAAAAGCTTAAAATGTTTATTCGGGAAAATATTGAAGCTATACTGCAGGATATGCGGCAACGTGTGATGAGAGATTTCGGCCACCGTTTAAAAGAGAGCATTCAACAAGAGGGGAGTCATTTAACCGACAGCATTTTTTATAAGTGAATCTCCCATTCTTAGTCTTTAAGAAATAGTTCTGATTAACTGCGTAATTTAAGCAAATAAATTGTTATTACAAATTGAAACTGACCAATGCTTTTTGGCCCTCACTGTACTTGTCCTTATTTGATAAAAAATACCGTTGGCGCCCGTTTTGAATATTTTAAAGGGCTGTACACGCCGTCTCCGTAACTGTAGCTGGTCGGCCGGCAATTGTATCCAAGTAGGTACGTTATGTATTGATGTTAAGAGATTAGCCAACGGTGAACCTTTTTATGATAACAACGAAAAGCTTAGCTTTGTGAACATTTATGAAACACAATGAATCAGAAAACGGCGCAGAACAATAATTAGAAATATTAGGTATATGTTAAAAAAATTTGACTATTTTAATTAAATTTGGAAATTTTTGAGATTTTAAGTCAATTATTATGTAAAATTTAGCATGATTTATATTTGAGGAATAATACAAATCAATAACTCGTAATCAATTTAATAGTAAAACGTTTCGCCAATAATATTGGCTTCATCAGTTATAAAAATTATGATAACATTTTGAAGAGATAAAGTAATTAATGGATTATAAAGACATTATTATAGTTACGTTGTTAAATATTTAATTCTGAAAGTTACAAAAAATTTTTTAGATTAGCGAAACATAAATTATTTCCTTATTTAAGAATACTTACGTTTGAAAATAATGTTGATAACTAAATTAATCATTACGACCTTTTATATTAGATTATTATATTAGTTATGACATAATTGAGTGGTAAATTTATATGTAAACTTTACGATATTTGTAAAAGAACGTAATTAAAATAATAGCGTTCATAATGCTGGATGCAAGAGGAATGTGAATGCAATGATAACAAAGGCAAGGTTACCTATAAATATTTGCGCTATCAAAACCTGCGCAGTATGCATAAAAGTTAGAGGATCAAATATAAAATTAAGGCGGGATAGTTCAAAAGAAGTTTGAATTTCAATATAAGAAACATAATTAGATAAGACAAAATCAGTAATCTGAGAAATATGAAAAGGGTGTTTATTTGAATAAATTGTTATCGATTGAGCTTAAATTGTCAATATCAGTTCTGTAATTAACGGCGGTAGGACTTTTTTGTATTTCAATCATTTCTAGAACTAATCTCTTTTTTAAGTTGTTCTCTCTATGTAGGACAGTAGGTTTATTGAAATTAAAGTTGTGAAAATTTTGATTAGCATGGTCAGTTAAAGCAGTTTTTTGGTTTTTTGGTGAAAATCTGTTAATTTTTATTGAGTTTTTATGTTGTGTTAATCTGTGTTTCAGTAGCTGTTTTGTCTGGCCAATATAAGCGGAGGTGCAATTATTGCAATTAATTTGATATACTAATTTAGATTGCATATTAATTTGGGTTTTATCCTTAAGATTAGTAAAAAACATTTTACCTAGAGTGTTGTTATTATTATATGATATTTTGAAATTATATTTATTAAGTTCATTTTTAATTTTTTCAGAAAGTTTTGGTAAGGGATTGAAATATATTTATCAAATGAAGCTTTAAAAGAATTGTTAAATTCATTGCCTAAACAGTTAGGTTGTAAATCTATTGGTTGACTAATTTGGTTTACGTTTTTTATTGTATTGATGCGTTTTCTAATTTGTTTGTTAATAAAATCTAAAGGATAATCATTTATGAGTAGTATATTGGTAATAATATTTAAATGTTGTTGGTGAAATTGTGGAGATGATAGTTTGATTGCTCGGTCTATTAAATTGTTAATTACACTAGTTTTGTATTTATTAGAAGTATTTGAATTAAAATTTAAATATCTGTTTGTTTTTATATTTTTCGATACCAGTTAGTTAAAATTTTGTCATTAGTTTGTCTATATAGTGTTAAGTCCAAAAAGTTTATAGAAGCATTTTGATTTTCATTTTCAATAGTAAAATTGAGCCCTGGATGTCCATTATTAAACAGATTAAGGAACTTTATTTTGTTAGTCGTATCGGAAGCCATAATAATATCATCAACGTATCGTAAATAGAGTGAAAATTCTATGTTTTGTTTAAGGATTTTTGTTTCAATTTGTTCCATTACCAGATCTGCAATTGTAGATGAAATAGGAGAGCCCATTGCACAACCAAAGGTTTGTGAGTATATTGTATTGTTATATGTAAAAAAAGTAGTGTTTAGGACAAACTCAACTAATTCATTTACAACATGACTAATATTGACATACCTATTAATGTTAAAAATATTTTAAAATTAGGACTTAATTTCAATCATTTCAACCCAAAAAATAAACTTCTAATTGAAAACATAATTTGCAATATTGAAAATGGTATTACTGAAATGACACAAACTCAACAAAATTCAATACGTGCTAATATTTGTAATATTTTAACTAATCATAAAAATAATAAAAATCAATCGTTAACTTTTGCACAATCAAAATATAACAAAGAATTAACTAAAAATATACTTGAAACCAAATCTTTCCTTAAAAAAAATAAAGATCTTATTATAACTTCAGCTGATAAAACTCAAAAAACTGTAATAATGACAAAAACAGATTATCATAATAAAATGACAAAATTATTAAACGACGTTAACACATATAAACTTGAAAAAAAGGATCCTACTCTAATTATTCAAAATAAAAACGACAAATTAATAAAAAATCTACTTGAAAATAATTATATTGATAATGTAACTTATAAAAAATTAATTTCACATAATGGACTTCCTCCTAAAATATACGGATTACCAAAACTACATAAAGAAAACATACCCTTAAGACCAATAGTTGCATCTTATATGAGCCCTACCTACAACTTGTCTAAATATCTCTCTAGAATTTTAACTAATATCACGAAACTTAATAAATTTAGTATTCAAGATTCATGGAAATGCAAACAACACATTGATAATATTTGTTTAAAAAAAACCTTAGCCTTTTTTCTTTAGATGTAATATCACTATATACTAATATACCCATTGATCTTGCAATAGAAACCATTAAAAATAATTGGCATAGAATTGAAAAACATACAAATATCCCACTTAATAATTTTATTGAAATCATTTGGGTTTTCTAAATTGGATTTGTAATTAGTGGTATGGTTGTTTGAATGTTTATTGTTGGTATAACTGTTATGATTTATATTGGAAGTAATATTAAATTGATTTCTGTTTATTAGTGCGTTAATTTTTGTTGTTAGTTTAGCATGTAATACATTTCTCAGATTAAAATTCTGTGCTACTTTATAAGCTAAAAAGTTTATAATTAAATTTTTGTTTGCAAACTTATTGAAGGAAGGGTTGAGGGGTTGACGACAAAATGGACCCTTCTGAACCACAACAAGGATTTTACAAACATATCAAATCAAAATATGGAGCCCATATAGAAGAACTCTTCAGGAATTTTAGCAAAATTAACAACACATATGTAAAGGTGAGCGAACGTATTTATTTCCTTAAATCATGTAAAAGACATTTCTTAACCCCTAAATTTTTACAAATGAACAATTCACGTATCATATTTCAAAATAATAATCATAAACGACTTTTTATTGAAATTCAAAATAATACTACCATGAAAACGTTAACCTTATTAATAAAAGATAATTATTGCTTGTTAAATAAATTAAAATATAAAATTAAACAAATGCAAGATTCCTTCAATAAGTTTGCAAACAAAAATTTAATTATAAACTTTTTAGCTTATAAAGTAGCACAGAATTTTAATCTGAGAAATGTATTACATGCTAAACTAACAACAAAAATTAACGCACTAATAAACAGAAATCAATTTAATATTACTTCCAATATAAATCATAACAGTTATACCAACAATAAAAATTCAAACAATCATACCACTAATTACAAATCCAATTTAGAAAACCCAAATGATTTCATTTACAACATGACTAATATTGACATACCTATTAATGTTAAAAATATTTTAAAATTAGGACCTAATTTCAATCATTTCAACCCAAAAAATAAACTTCCAATTGAAAACATAATTTGCAATATTGAAAATGGTATTACTGAAATGACACAAACTCAACAAAATTCAATACGTGCTAATATTTGTAATATTTTAACTAATCATAAAAATAATAAAAATCAATCGTTAACTTTTGCACAATCAAAATATAACAAGGAATTAACTAAAAATATACTTGAAACCAAATCTTTCCTTAAAAAAAATAAAAATCTTATTATAACTTCAGCTGATAAAACTCAAAAAACTGTAATAATGACAAAAACAGATTTTCATAATAAAATGACAAAATTATTAAACGACGTTAACACATATAAACTTGAAAAAAAGGATCCTACTCTAATTATTCAAAATAAAAACGACAAATTAATAAAAAATCTACTTGAAAATAATTATATTGATAATGTAACTTATAAAAAATTAATTTCACATAATGGACTTCCTCCTAAAATATACGGATTACCAAAACTACATAAAGAAAACATACCCTTAAGACCAATAGTTGCATCTTATATGAGCCCTACCTACAACTTGTCTAAATATCTCTCTAGAATTTTAACTAATATCACGAAACTTAATAAATTTAGTATTCAAGATTCATGGAAATGCAAACAACACATTGATAATATTTGTTTAAAAAAAAACCATAGCCTTTTTTCTTTAGATGTAATATCACTATATACTAATATACCCATTGATCTTGCAATAGAAACCATTAAAAATAATTGGCATAGAATTGAAAAACATACAAATATCCCACTTAATAATTTTATTGAATTAGTTGAGTTTGTCCTAAACACTACTTTTTTTACATATAACAATACAATATACTCACAAACCTTTGGTTGTGCAATTGGCTCTCCTATTATTTTTTTTCTTCTTTAGTCGCGGCATCAATTGCTAAGATTATTAGCCGCATCCCTGTAAGTCGTATTTACGCACTGGTTAGATAGAACTAAATAATCCGGTCTGCTGGAGAAAGCTTATCAACTTCTTACTCTCAATCCCTTTCAAATCATCAATTGATTCCACCAGAGGTCTATATCTTCTACATCGTCTCAAAATGTGGTCTACTGTTAATGGCTCCTGACAGGTATTACAAACTGGTTGGTTATCCCTTGACAAAATATATTTATTGGTTAAACATGTATGTCCTGTTCTGACTCTTGTTAATACTACTTGCTCTGCTCTTGATATATTTTTTGGATATGTAATACCATCGATAGCATCTACGAAGTTCTTCATATAAGTGTTACAGCTGTCCCACATTGTTTGAAATTGCAGGTGTGTTTGGTGTTTAACATATAGCAAGAGGTCTCTCGTGCTGCATGATTTTTTCTTATTACAATTTATTCCATTAGCTGCATCCTTTGCTGCTGCATCTGCGCTTTCGTTCCCATCAATACCCACGTGACTTGGCACCCACAGGAAGGATACTCTTTTTCGTGAGCGTAATGCTACGTTGTACTTGTATCTTATATTTCTGATTAAAGAGTCTCTCTTAAAGGCATCTTGCATTGCTAGTAGCACAGACACCGAATCAGTACATATTACAAAGGCGGAATGTTCCACTTCAGTGCATAGCACCAGTGCTGAATATATTGCATAAGCCTCACACGAGAAAATACTCACGTACGAAGGCAGAGAATGTTTTGCTATTGTATTCTTGTATACTACTGCATAACCTGCTCCACTGTCGGATTTAGAACCGTCAGTAAATATTAAATGGGAATCCTGATACTCTTCTATTACTTGTCTGTAAAAGTTTCTGATGGTAGAGGGATTGATTTCTTTTTTACTCATTTGTAATAGATCATATCGAATTTCAGGTGTTTCTTCTAACCATGGTTGTATTGAATTTTCTTTAGTTATTGTTATCATTCTTTCTGATATGTTCAGGTCAGATATGATAATGGTAGACCTAAAGGCCGAGGATTTGTGTCTAGTAACTTCTTGTTCGTACCGAGCGGAGAAAGTGTTGCTTTTAAATAGAGATAATATCCTATGATCAGGTTTTTGATGCAGTCTTATTCGATATGAAGCGATTATACGTTTTCGTCTTAATTCTAACGGCTCCAGCCCTGAGTCAACATACAGACTTTCAGATCGACATGTAGGAAATGCTCCCACTGCGTATCGTATTCCTCCTTATTTATCGTATCCAAAGGAATTAGGCGACTGGGTTTCGCAGAAGAATATGCCACACATCCATAATCGATCCTCGATAGAACCAAACTCCTATGTAGAAGCAGGAGAATATCCCTATGGGAACCCCACTTGGTGTGACACAGGGTTTTAATGATATTAATCGTTTTATTGCATATTCCTACAAGATACCTGATGTGAGGTTTCCAGGTAAGTTTGTTGTCAAGAATAATTCCTAGATATTTGAAAATCTCAACATTTTCTATGGCGTGCCCTTCTATTTCAAACAAAGGTGGGTTTGTACATGTTGACCTCTTTCTGCAAAAGTGGACAGATTTGGCCTTGGAAAGTGACACCGAAAAGTTTTTTTCCTTCAAATCGGAAGCTAATTTTTCGAAACTAAGTTGAAGAGACTCTCGAATGACATTTGCCGAACTACTAGTCTTAAATAGAATAATATCATCGGCATATGCACAGTAACATATAGATGGATCGATTGCCGCCAAGACTGAATTAATCGCTATTAAGAACAAAGTAGCGCTAAGTGGTGAACCCTGTGGTGTACCATTTCTAAGAGTATGACTATTCGATACAGTACCACCTATTCTAACCGCCATCGTTCGATTAGACAGGAATTGGTTTAAGTAGTTTGGCAAATTTCCTTTCAAACCCCAATCGTGTAGCTGGTGAAGAATATGGGTCTAGGACACTTCGCCCAAAGTCCATAACCCCCAATGCCCACAACGCCCAAAGTGCGCCCACAACCCCCAAATATTTAGCAGGCCCACTTCGCCCAACGCGACCACAACGCCCAAAGATTTTCTAGGGCCACATCGCCCAATCAGTTGGCCCATAACCCCCAAAGCCCACAACGCCCAAACTCTTAGCAGGCCCACTTCGCCCAACGAGTTGGCCCATAACCCCCAAAGTCCATAACGCCCAAAGTGCGCCCACAACCCCCAAATATTTAGCAGGCCCACTTCGCCCAATGCGACCATAACGCCCAAAGGTTTTCTAGGGACACAACGCCCAACTAGTTGCTCCATAACCCCCAAATAGCTTCGTGTGAATTCGGCATTTCCTTTTTAAAACGTGTATATCTGCCTGTATGATCTTAGTTTGTTTTCATTCATTCATAAAGTTCAGAAGTATACCTTAAGCCAATGTCTATAAAATGTGTTTACAATAGTTAATGTTTTACCACAGTGATTCTGAATGTCTTTTTTATGGAAAATCGTAAAGGAAATGGCACTTTTCTTAACTCTTTTATTGAAGTTGATAATTATAAATTTGTCAGTTGTAAACTGAAGTCATTTTGACCACATTTTGAGTTACAAGATACTACTATGAAAAAAATATCGTGTACAACACATATCCAAACGTTACTTTTTTAATGAGTTTGAAGGTTATTTTTTTTTGCATATTCATATCTGGTACTCGAAATTTTATCATAAAAGACTTCAGAATTTATAAGTGTCAAATTGACAATTCGCACTTTCAATAAAATAGTTAAAAAGACTTACTTTTTCACGAATTGGTAATTAGAAATTTAAGTGACTGTGGTAGCTAGGTATGAATTATGTACGAGTATAAGGTATATTATAATGAAAATTATTTTATAGGTTACGAAACTTAAGAAGTCTCAGATTTGAGTAGTGCTGAAAATGAGGAATACATTGCAATGCGTGTCCTTATGAAAATTACTGTACAGTCAGATGTATTATATTAAAGTGTTATGTTCAAGAGTAAAACGTTTACTTTACATTTGTATGTTTCTGTTTAATATAAATAATAGTCATTTACTTATATTTATTTCTTAAGATCTACTATCCCAAACGATTTTTATTGTAAAGGAACGCCACTAATATCAAATAATTGTGACATAAAAATCCTTGAAAGTAGAATTAGGTAGGTACTAATTATATACAGTGTCCGGCAAAATGTCGACATAATATGCAAAAAATCTCGTGGGCAAAAACCTAATCGCCCTGGGCACGCCCCTGGAATTGCTACATCAACTGAAATAGGTCCAAAAGATACCTCATAAAGTTATAAACAAACTCTAAAAATCGCCCAAAGCGTTTATAGATAACATAAAAAAAATCTGGTGTGATACACTCACACAACTTACTTTTACAGTGATCTTATAATTAGTCAAAAATTTAATTTTTTATTTTTAAGCATTTGTCAAATTTTTTTAAAAATTACGAATTCTACAAAAACGGTACAAAATAGAGTGTCAGTTGAAGAGACAAATTTTCTCTAAAATTTTAAGCAGAATTCAAAAATGTAATAATATACCGGGTGTTCTATTTAAAATAGGAGTTAATAGAAAAAATAGAAAAAAACAAAAGAAACCCACTTTAGAAGTATTCAACTGGAAAATCACCTATATCACGTCAATGCACATTAAAAATGTAAAGTTTGAAAAAAATCGTTAGAACCGTTTTTGAAATAATCTAAAAAAACTGAAAAATCACAAGAGTATACACCTACTTCCGGTTTTGCGATTTTCTTCAAAAGCTTGGTGCCACATGTGCATAGTACACAAAACTTATATATGAAGTTTCAACGCCATACCTCTTTTCGTTTTTGAGATATTCTGTTCACAGACAGACAGACAGACACACAGACCAATGAAAAAAAATATGTTTTTTGGGTTCAGGGGACTGTAAAACGTGAAGATCTCTTGAAAACTCAATTTCGAATTTTTGGGGTGAATCCAATACTTCCTTTAACGTAAAAGGAAGTAAAAACGAATTAAAAATAAACTTTTAACACCCTGTACCTCGGAAACTATGCATTTGCGAATATATGTTTAGAACTTTTTTGTTTCTTTTTGACCAAAGAACACGCCAGTGCATCATTATGAAATCTATGTGGGACACCCTACAGGGACTCTAGATAGAACCTAATAGCACAAGTTCAGGCAGAGTTATTGATATGAATCTTGTAAAAAGTAACAGTTTATTAAAATGGTTGCGGATGTACAGGATCGCAATTTATTTAATAAAACACCATGCACATCCATGGTACATTGTTTTATACTGCCTTGCTTTAATAAAGCATCTGCACATTAAGAATTTTTAAAACAGAATTATTCTGTAAAATGTCTTGAAGAACTCCAAAAATGAGTACTAATTGTTTTGTAATCTATAATTTGCATACCAGACCGAATGAGTAATAAGTACGTAATTAGCATGAAAAAACATTTTTCTTTCTTCACTAATGACACGCCTACCTGCTTTTAACAAGTTGCGACAAGGTTTACAAGATACCAATTGGAAGAGTATATTGAAATAATATGACGGCAACTATACCAATACAACAGAGACTTCAGTATACCTACAAACTGTGATACGAGTGTCTGTCAATAATTTCAACGTCTCCCGCATTTACAATCTAAAAGTTGTTTTTTTTTACTTTTTCACTTGCTTGTATTGTTGCAAATGCTTTTATTGCTTTAACTATGTCTATATTTTGCTGGGGTGGCGGAAAAAAGTGCCGTGGAAAAAAGTGCCGCGGAAAAAAGTGCCTGGAAAAAAGTGCTGACAGAAAAAAGTGCCGCGGAAAAAAGTGCTGATGGAAAAAAGTGCCGCGGAAAAAAGTGCCGATGAAAAAAAGTGCCGATGGGGGAAAATAATAATAAAGTAATAACCGGTCGAACAAGGTTTACAAAATTTAAACAAAACTGGAAGTTACTCTTTTATTTTTAAAAAACCTCTGCATTGTAGTATTGTGCAGTATTTGAACATGTATTGTGTTTACTTGTTCCCAAATCGACAGGAATGCAGATTTATAGATAATACATAGAAATATCTCAAGTTGAAGATTTTTATCTACAGTGCATGTGAATTATGCTTACCATCTTAAGGGCAATTAGCGCGAACAAATCTTCGTGCCATAGGACATACTATTAGATTTCAAGTGTGTGAATAACTTAGGGTTAATTATAAAATATAAGATTTTTCTTTAGGTTTTTTGTGACTATAATAAACTTGTATTTTATTTAGTAGTTAATAACTATTAATAAACATAAATTCTTAATATTTACTTTTAATTTTATTTCTTGCCTAATTATTTTAGAACAAAAGTGTATTTAGGCCCTTGCATCATTCAAATCTTTTTCCGCAGCATTTTTTTCCGCCGGCACTTTTTTCCGCGGCACTTTCTGCCGCCGGCACTTTTTTCCAGGCATTTTTTCCGCGGCGCTTTTTTCCTCGGCACTTTTTTCCTAGATTCATTTTGCTGGGCTCTTCTCTATAGCTGGAAGGGATAAGTCATGTAGTAATATATCTTGAGGGGTGCGGCTCCTGAGAACTTCTTTTGTAATTTTCAATTTTCAAATTATCTTTCTTCACTTGCAGTGCTCACCGGTAATATAAGTTACAGTTTTAAAGTCACAATTACAGTTGGGAGGCTTTGAAAAAAATAAATATTCAAGGAAATGAAAAATATTTATCCCCGTTAGGTCGTCACACATAAGGCTATTGTTCGTAAATGTGGCAAGCTCTAAGCCGAAGGCCTCATTTAAATATTTGTCGTAAAACGTTTACCATTCTATGTATATTTAAATTTTAAAACACAGCAGAAATAAATTTTTTCATTTACTTGCAGTAGCGATTTGAAACGTTGGTATAGCTGTGACGTTACAATGTCTACCACACTTTAGAAAACATTGATCTTAAAGAGTCAATATAATTTCTATTAAGTATCTTCTTAATTAGAAATGAATGTGTATTCCTTGCTATTGTGAATTACAACCATTCTAAATAAGAATATCCTCTTCCCTAATAAGTGCACATCTGATGAATTAACGGAAACAAAATGCATTAGACCCTAATGATAGCTTAAGGGTTTAAGCACTTCTCTTCTAATCTTGTCTATAATATACAATAGCAACCAAACCTAGGAATTCCCATTCTATTATCTCAAAGTCATAGAAAGAATTTTAATTACTATTGCTCAGTATTCCTTTGTAATAACTATCTGTTTACTTTACAAATTGGTGTTTGTAGGAGGGCCATATTAAGATTTTAATGTTTTAAATCCATCTGAATACAAAATATCTATTTATAGATACTAATAACTATTGCAAGGTAAGCAAAAGTTGTATCAAGCGATCAAGTAAATTTCAACTCTAGTTCTCTATGAACATTTTCGTCAGGTCTTCGATCAATTCAAACAGCCAAGTGAAGGTATCGCATTTATGAACTGTCAATGTTTTGGGTTAACCACAGATATATTCTCAATCTGAAACGCCTGCTGTAATCTGAAATGTATTTGATCATTTGATAATAAGTAGTACAAATAAGATGTTCATTTTTCTATCTGCGCCTAAAAAAGCAAAGGAAGTATTGTAATCGCTAAAAAACCGCCCTCCGAGATTTCTTCAGAACTTCACGTTTCGGGGTCTCTAGATGACGAAAAACAGGTTTTCTCAATTTCGTCTGTCTATCGGTGAGCACCTTAAAAAATTAAATTCTGCCTGTTTTTACTCAAGAACTGTTAGTTAAACTGTAACGCTAGCTTCCGTTTAAATTTGGTAAAATCCATATTAAATAATATGATCAAATTTATTCGTCATCCTCACGTAGCGTTATCAAGACCCTCCACCTGTACCGAACCGATAAGCCCGCCCGGGCATCGAAACAAAGGTTAAACGCGCGCAGAATCCCCTCCTCATGGCTTTGGCGCAGCATATAAAACCAGCTACAGAGCGTATTTAAAAAGAGATTCCACGAGACTTTTCCCTTCCGACTCCGAGACCTTCCAGACCGATTTCCCCAGTCCCAGATCCCCAATCCCCATCCGGCATTCAAGAGAGATTTTCCTGCTAGCACCAGCTCCCTTCAGGAGACCCCGACCGAACTTAGCAAGCTAGATAATAAGTTGTTTCGACCCAGTGGTGAAAATCCGCCTGGATGTCAGCAACTTATTAATTAGTTAACTTCCCCGAGAGTAGATTTGACCTAGTGAATTATTTTGGGAAACGTCTCGCAGTCGCCACTAAACAGAATTCGACTCAGTGGTGAAAATCCGCCTGCCTGTCCTCTGTTTAACGTGGATTGACCTAGTGGCTTGCCAAAATGAATATCTAGATGTCATCCATTCTCCCCAGTCAAAATATACGGCCCTAATGAAATAAAGCCCGATACATTTTGGACCGCTTTGAAATCGAGTGCCTGCACCGCTCGAACTCGAACTTTTACGCCGGCTGCAAATATTAATTTGCGAGCTCGCCGAAACCCCAGTAACTTCATAAACGTTGGCTACCGTTACATTGTAAAATTAGGCATTCCGCCGGCCAAATAGAAACATGCCACTCTTGTAAAGTAAATGTAAATTTACCTGTTATTTGTTGAAAATTGCGGCACTTCGCCGGAACGTCCAGGCTTCCACAATCAAATTCACGAGAACCACGGGGCTTGGATAAATCCTCCCGTGATCACGCCGCTCCACGGCATCCCTCCCGGGGTTCAAATTTAACCTATTGTCGTCACCCGGAAAGGGTGGAAATAGTGTATTGATAGATTTAATGTGTAGATTGTTTACAGAAACACGAGGTGAGAACTTTGACAGCTGTTTCCTGCGACGCAGCCACTGCGCGGGTCCACGTAAGTCCGAGAGTACCGAACAGGCCCGAAACGCCCGAAGCGAGCTTCTCCAGCCGTTGACGTCCATTTTTCATCCGCATGCGAATTTTGTTTGCGGCAAGCGAAGGGGCAGCTCGCGCCGTTATTGTAATTTATCATTTGTCAAATTGATTGAAAGTCTCCTATTTTCGTTAATTCATGCTTTATTATTTTGTACATAGTTAAAACAAATAAAAGTGTATACAAGAAATTCTGCTTGAGTATTTGTTAACTTCGTATGGTGGCTGAAAAGTACGTTTGAACTCTGTTTCCGACTAATGAGCTTATCCGAGGTAAATTAATAATTAATCCCTTAAAAAGAAGGGTCCAGGTGTTACAATGGCGCCCGGAGCAGGAACGTGAATTCAGACACACATACATGAGTAACAAATACCCATTCTTGTCCGCTAGATTGGCGCCCGAGCCCGGTAAACTCTGAAAACACCGAACCAATAAATTTTGTTGTAATTTAAATAATGTACAAAACCTGTTACAGCCTAGCCGTCCAGGGGAATCTACCAGAGCCCAGAAACCGAGATGTTCCAGTCTAGAATTCCTAGATCCCCGTCCAGGTCCTGTCAGTTCCAGATAAGATCTTTCCGAGATCCCGTCCAGTCCAGAAAATCCTTCTCCTACCCTCAAGGACCAGCGGCTTCACTGCTGGTACGGGATTTTGCGTCCCCGAGGTGCCTTAGCTAAATTGCCGACAATACTACGGACCGGCCGCGTAGTACCGTCTTCTGCAATGCCAGAAGAATTCCAGGAGAAGAAATCCGTAGTCCGCAGTCCGTCCGAGCCAATCCCGATGATGTCCCGTCCGTAGAATCCGTAGTTAGCAGTCCGTCCGAGACAATTCCGATTTCCCGTCCGAAGAAATCCGTAGTCCACAGTCCGTCCGAGACAACCCTGATGTCTCGTCCGCCGGAATATCTGCAGGTATCCGTGTAAGCACCTGGTGCGCCTGCAAATTAATGAATGTAAGTGTGAATGCTAGAATGCCAGAATGTTTGCTGATGCTATCCCTGTTATTTCCCTTTTGGAGCGTGCTTCTGCCACCGTAAAACCGGATAATGACAGGAGATCGTAGATGAATAGTCGAAGCTCGAAGGCGAGAATGTGTTTACGAGAATACTGTCCCCCGTTTGCCCGAAATTGTATGCGAAATTTCCAGAGAGCGTAAGTTTAGAATGCGTCCCAGAGCGATCCTGCGCACCGTTTTTTTTTAAATTGTATGCTGGTCTCCGCAGCCTCTACAATTTCCCCAGTATTTATAGGTTATCCTGAAACCTAGTTGTTTCTGAGAGAATCCCGGAATAATTGAAGGTCGAAACCGCGACTGTACCGGCTCCAGAATTTGAATGTGTGAACGTTGGCCGAATGGAAAACTGAGACCGCAGTTTTGCAACCGCCTGTAACGTGAGTTTGTGTGCGCTCCTGGAACGTAGCATTTCGCCCCAGTGCCTGTAAGAAGCGCGCGTTCCCTCCGTAGAGTGCACATTTTTGGTGCAATAGAATGCACCATATGAAATGGCATCCAGGGCATTACCAGGAAAACATGATTCCGGAATGTATGATATCCTGAAGGACCTGTAGATCGAAACCGCGATCGCCGCCCTGTCCTGTAAAATAAATGTGTGTATCGCATATGCATATTTCTCCGCCGACAGAATATAAGTTGAAACCGCAACCTCTGTATTCGACTAGGCCAGAATTGAGAGTGAAAATTTTACTCACCCTGTATATAGTTTCCGAAGATTAAAATTTTACTCACCCTGTATATAGTTTCCGAAAATTAAAATTTTACTCACCCTGTATATAGTTTCCGAAGATTAAAATTTTACTCACCCTGTATATAATTTCCGAAGATTAAAATTTTACTCATCCCGTATATAGTTCCCGATTATACCCCAGTTTGAATGTTTTCTGTGTCCGGTCTCAATAATCACGAGATCTCCAGGTGATCTCTGCATTGTTTTGAGTGCCTCCTTGATGAAGATGTCCACCAAGCGTCCTTTTTCCCGGAGGAACCATCATGTGTAACGCTAGCTTCCGTTTAAATTTGGTAAAATCCATATTAAATAATATGATCAAATTTATTCGTCATCCTCACGTAGCGTTATCAAGACCCTCCACCTGTACCGAACCGATAAGCCCGCCCGGGCATCGAAACAAAGGTTAAACGCGCGCAGAATCCCCTCCTCATGGCTTTGGCGCAGCATATAAAACCAGCTACAGAGCGTATTTAAAAAGAGATTCCACGAGACTTTTCCCTTCCGACTCCGAGACCTTCCAGACCGATTTCCCCAGTCCCAGATCCCCAATCCCCATCCGGCATTCAAGAGAGATTTTCCTGCTAGCACCAGCTCCCTTCAGGAGACCCCGACCGAACTTAGCAAGCTAGATAATAAGTTGTTTCGACCCAGTGGTGAAAATCCGCCTGGATGTCAGCAACTTATTAATTAGTTAACTTCCCCGAGAGTAGATTTGACCTAGTGAATTATTTTGGGAAACGTCTCGCAGTCGCCACTAAACAGAATTCGACTCAGTGGTGAAAATCCGCCTGCCTGTCCTCTGTTTAACGTGGATTGACCTAGTGGCTTGCCAAAATGAATATCTAGATGTCATCCATTCTCCCCAGTCAAAATATACGGCCCTAATGAAATAAAGCCCGATACATTTTGGACCGCTTTGAAATCGAGTGCCTGCACCGCTCGAACTCGAACTTTTACGCCGGCTGCAAATATTAATTTGCGAGCTCGCCGAAACCCCAGTAACTTCATAAACGTTGGCTACCGTTACATTGTAAAATTAGGCATTCCGCCGGCCAAATAGAAACATGCCACTCTTGTAAAGTAAATGTAAATTTACCTGTTATTTGTTGAAAATTGCGGCACTTCGCCGGAACGTCCAGGCTTCCACAATCAAATTCACGAGAACCACGGGGCTTGGATAAATCCTCCCGTGATCACGCCGCTCCACGGCATCCCTCCCGGGGTTCAAATTTAACCTATTGTCGTCACCCGGAAAGGGTGGAAATAGTGTATTGATAGATTTAATGTGTAGATTGTTTACAGAAACACGAGGTGAGAACTTTGACAGCTGTTTCCTGCGACGCAGCCACTGCGCGGGTCCACGTAAGTCCGAGAGTACCGAACAGGCCCGAAACGCCCGAAGCGAGCTTCTCCAGCCGTTGACGTCCATTTTTCATCCGCATGCGAATTTGGTTGCGGCAAGCGAAGGGGCAGCTCGCACCGTTATTGTAATTTATTATATGTCAAATTGATTGAAAGTCTCCTATTTTCGTTAATTCATGCTTTATTATTTTGTACATAGTTAAAACAAATAAAAGTGTATACAAGAAATTCTGCTTGAGTATTTGTTAACTTCGTATGGTGGCTAAAAAGTACGTTTGAACTCTGTTTCCGACTAATGAGCTTATCCGAGGTAAATTAATAATTAATCCCTTAAAAAGAAGGGTCCAGGTGTTACAAAACAAAAGTAATATTTTGCACATAGCTCAGGTTACCTTTCACAAAAAAGGGCATATTTTGGACCCAACATATACAGGGCGAATGCCATAAAAATAAATTCGTTTTTTAGTATTTTCAAAATTTTTTGTTTTAAAACTTTCACTTGCGAAAGAAATTCTGAGTAAAGCCCTTTATTGATTTCTTACTTTTAGGGCCGGTTGCAGAAAGCAATGTTAAGTCTGGCGTTAGCTAACGCGACGTCAAAGTGAACAAAAACTAATTAAATCTCAAATCTTTATGGTAACTAATACATTAGTAAACAAAATTTGATGCGATTTTGTTCACTTTGACGCGACGTTAGCTAACACCAGACTTAACATTGCTTTCTGCAACCGGCCCTAAGAGTACTGAAAGGAAGCTAGTTATATTGGTCCGTTAATTAATATAAATTAAATGTTAAAACAAAGAAGTCAAAAGGCACACTGAAACTGGAAGATTTGAAGAAATCTCGGAAGGTGATTTTTCGCGATTACAATACTTCCTTCGTTTTTTAGACGAGGGAACATTGTGTTATGTTAAAATCGCAGCAATAACTACTTGGCATCTAACCAATTTTTGCTTCCTCATACTATAATATACTAGTTAGTATAATAGCAAGTATAGAAAAAGCTATATTTTCATGAAAAAGTCAAAATTTATATTTTGAAATAGTATATTAAAGTATGAGTGGATAACAAGGTCTTTAAAACACGCGCGAGTTTTCGAGCACGACGGCGTAGCCGGAGTGCTCGAAATAGAGCAAGTGTTTTAAAGACCAGTTATCGACGAATACTTTACGTTATTACTTCCTTTTACGATAAAGGAAGTATTGGATTCACCCCAAAAATTCGAAATTGAGTTTTCAACAGATCTTCACGTTTTAGAGTCCCCTGATCCCAAAAAACATATTTTTTTTCATTGGTCTGTGTGTCTGTCTGTCTGTCTGTCTGTGTGTCTGTCTGTCTGTGTGTCTGTCTGTCTGTGAACAGAATATCTCAAAAACGAAAAGAGGTATGGCGTTGAAACTTCATATATAAGTTTTGTGTACTATGTAGATGAGACAGCAAGCTTTTGAAGAAAATCGCATAACCGGAAGTAGGTGTTTACTCTTGTGATTTTTCAGTTTTTTTCGATTTTTTCAAAAACGGCTCTAACGATTTTTTTCAAACTTTACATTTTTATTACATTTTTAATGTGCATTGACGTGAGATAGGTGATTTTCCAGTTAAAAACTTCTAAAGTGGGTTTCTTTTGTTTTTTTTTCTATTTTTTTTATTAACTCCTATTTTAAATAGAACACCCGGTATATTATTACATTTTTGAATTCTGCTTAAGATTTTAGAGAAAATTTGTCTCTTCAACTAACGCTCTATTTTGTACCGTTTTTGTAGAATTCGTAATTTTTGAAAATTTTTGACAAATGCTTAAAAATTAAAAATTAAATTTTTGACTAATTATAAGATCACTGTAAAAGGAAGTTGTGTGAGTGTATCACACCAGATTTTTTTTTATTATACCTCCAATACTGGAAATAAATTACGCACTAAAAACTTGAAACAATTTTTATCGTGATAAATCGAGAGGGCATAATAATATTGCTACTATAGTTACGAGAATTATTTACGTTTTTGTCGCGTCCATGTCCTTTATTGCATTCAATCGTTTCCTTGACAACCTTTAAAGCTCGGCGAGCTTTAATCGCCTACTTTCGCACGCTCAGGCGTGCTTTAAACGGCGATTCTGATGCAGGTATAATAAAAAAGAATGTAAGTCTAGATTTTGACAAATTATGTTTTGGAGGTCAAGTAGTCAAAAAATTTGTTTTTGAAACACATCTGTCTATGTGATTGCATGGGT
>CALNHX010012722.1:0-23035 GCA_940337035.1 Agriotes lineatus
CTGACAACGCTAATAACACTGTGAAATGGCTAAAACTTTTTTTTTTCATTTATTACTGTCCTCACGGTTCTTCATCAGTATCAGCATTTCAAAGAAAAATTTGAGAACCTCGGGAACAAGGCTTTCATTTACGTGCAAGAAAGAATCTGGAGGGGGATAATCATCCACGACATACGCTACAGATCTTATCTCTTCAAGGATTATAACAGCCGCTGTTTCAACTAATCGAAGACGTTTTTCGGTGTACCACGCATCTGGCCAGTATGTTTGAAACATACGATCGTATTCTGTTTAATCTTTGATATGATTACATCCTCCCTTCCTCCCCGTATCTCTCCAGTATGTGGTTTATTACTGTTTTCCGTTGGGGAATGTATTCACCCTCTGTCTGAGCTATTAACTGGCCTAATGAAAACTGACATTCCTCATCACTGTTTTTCATAAAAGTAAAAATGTTCTCCCAATTTCTTTAGCATAAGGCCAACCTTGTTTTTCACATCAACCTCGGGCTTACCAATATACAGATTTTTTAAACAGTTATCATGGTACTAACAATCAGCAGCAATATCTGTTCATATTACTATCAGCAGAAAGAGGGGCAGCTGAAGGTCACAAGATAGTCCGCTAGCTCAATACGTCACATACCTATTTTATTATATTGATTAACATTACACAGTTTTCATATTAATCAACCATGAATCGCTGTTTATCTTTTTGTTGCACCTATATAACCTAAGGTTAACGTTTTACATATCTGCGCAGACGTATAATGATGCATTTAAGTATATGCCTCCAATAAGGAGGCGACTGGCTACTTCATGCATTCATCATCAGGCCCGGCATCAGTTGTGTTGCTTGCGAGGTCGAGCAACACACGAAACAATACGAGCAGCACACCGGACCTCGGACGAGAACAGACAAAATAAATAACTGACAGCGTTCACTACCAGCTAAAAACAGGGCCTCAGCTCTCTGACGTCATGGGATTATGATGTAGGCTAAAATAGGTAGTTAATGCCCGCGACGTAAACATGCTTACAGCCTATTGCTGCACGTTGGTTTCAATTATTGATTGTAGTTGAGCTTTTTTTAATAGACAAGTAACTTAGTGCCTTTGTTAGTGTTTGGTGCTGTGCGTGTAAGTTATTTACGGCCAGTTTTGCACAAATAACACGCAAATTGCCGGCACAGATCATTGCATTATCACCGTAATGGACAGTTGTTGGGTTTCAAAACCCTTGCCGGTGAATAAAGTAGGTAAATTTAGTGTGTTGTAATTATGTACCATATTTGTTCAAGTGTCTGTAGATATTTTGGTTATATGAATAAGTGGGTGTGAAGGCAATAACTTTACAAACGTCGATAGGGTAGGTACTTCTTGTAATAATAAATCTTTAGATACAGCGGTAGAAGATAATTACAGTTTGATCAAAAATTTAAGCTGTGGGGACTTGCGTCTACATAATGCGGTAGTAAATTTAGTATTATTTATCTTATATTCAATAAATTACTTGGGCATTTTGAAGAATAATTTTCAATGTTCATAACGAAATTTTGTAGTTTTACATTTTTTTTTGTAGGAGAGGGCTATTTAGTTTATTTTATTGAGTGTCAATATTACAGCCGGGAAAGGATAGCGAAAATTATAAGTAATTCTACAATTACTACTTTGATTATTGTGGTACAATTAATTAAACAGGAACACTATAAACACTCTGCGCCTATGCGATTTAACTGACGGTCGACCTACCTGTGGCGACGTCATGCCGGAGAGGTGAAGCATTTTTCTTTAGCTGGTATTAGAACACTTCTACAGTCTACTTTCATATATAAATCTCTAGACCTTAACCCTGTTATAAATGAATGGATTTCAAAATTTTCTATACGAGCTTCTCAATTTGCAATTTTTGAAGTATAGGTACTAATGTTTTTACTTTTTATGTAGATTTAAGTATCACTATTACAGTATACCGCATGTAATTTTTGCACTCCTGGGAATAAATGACCTATTTTAGGCGTTATTTTGAGGGATTAAAGTGTCACTTTTAATCCCAAGGGATATTTCTGCCACAATACTTATAACCTAAAAACTGATTTCTACTCCCGATTGTGGAAAAACACCTTAGTATAGTATCGATCTTGCAGTTTCTCATGATCTTCGGGAAAAGTATCTCCAGTAGGTCATGTTTAGTTGTGTGAAACTAACCTGACCAATAATTGCCACGTATATAATTTTAAATTAGGTTATAATTTTTGAGGTTTGACAAATACGCTTATATCGGGTGGCCATAAATATCTGATATCACATTACCTTTGGAATCAACACCGCTTTATTAAACTAATAAATGTCATGAATGTCATCACAACTGAAATTCCTATCTGTCAAAAATTATTACAGATTGCAATAAGTATTGAAGTTAGAACAGGAGATTTTTATAATCGAGTCGTAGGCTAAACTGCAGAATCTGGGGCACATTCCCCTCCTCTAATTTGCATTTTATTACATTTCATACCAATACTTACTATAATTGAAATATGTATAATGCTAACCAACATTTATAAGTAGCTAATTCCATGGCTACCGGGATCTCAGATGTTTATGGCCACCCGGTAGCTAAAAATACTTGTCAAACGTCAAAAATTATAACCTAATTTAAAAGTACATACCTGACATTCTGTCAGGTCAGTTTCACACAACTAAACATCACCTACTGTGAATACTTTTCCCAAGGACCATGCTAGACCATTCGAAATTGAGACACCTCTACCGCAGTGCTAATAAATTGCTAAGGGCCGATTCTACAATGCAAGTATATACTTAGAATAAGCTATCCGAGGTATAATTGTCATAGTTTTCTTTGTTACAACAATTGTTTCTAGGGTATTTATTCCCGGGATAACTTTATCCTTGGATTGTAGAACCGGCCCTAAGTCACCAAGTATGGTTTGTCACTACCAGAAACTACTACTTTTGTTTTGTTAATTTAAAAGGCTGACACTAAGGAGCCATTAAATAGTACACATCTACAATTGTAAATTCTTTTAATGAAATTCTTTTTAAGATAATATACACGTTCACTAAAAATTAATCTGCTAAAACCGCATATTGTTCTGAAAATTTGCATTAAATTTAAATTAAGCATTTAGGACTATTTGACATGAATCAAAACAATTTTTCTTGCAATCATTTGGACATTTCTGGTATTTATTGTCTTTAGAAGTAAGAGCAACACACGAGAAAACACAAAGATGCCGGCCCTGTTCGTCATTGCTTTTCTCATAACTGTTGAAAGTCCGAAAAAATTATTTACACATAAAATGTACAGAATTTTATCTGCTCTTTCAAAGTATAGGATAATATTTACAGAAAAATGCTATAAACGGAAAGGCTGTAAAAAATGTGTTTTTTGCTATTTTCCAAAATCTTTTGATTTTCGGCAGTTTTTCAACCCCTCTTAGCGCGGAAACAATATGTCGTACAAAAAAATGATACCAACATGAATTGTAGGAAAATTTCTCGTCTTTATTTTAATATAGGGTCATCTTTTGCGTAAAAAGCTTACTTTGCAAGTTATAAGCCAAAAACTAACAAAAAACTGTGATTTTTAGTGGTTTTTTTTATGATTTCTCATATTTTCCGAAAAAAATTTTGTTGGACAACTTCAGATTCGTGTTCAGCACCCCAAAAAACATAAACTAAGCCACTACAACCAATTACACCAGAACTTTTCACCTCGACTGGACTATGTAGAGCTGATCTTTGTAGCTAAGGAATTGGTTTCAATTGCTTCGGATCTGCTTTATATAGCCCGGGCCAGCGTACTCGGCGGAGGGGATTATAGCTTCAGGTGCGCGAAGGAATCCCTGCGTCTATTTGCGATGACGTCGCTTATCGGTTTCCACCCGGAGTAAAGATATAGCGCTCCGATTTCTAACGTGAATTACGCCAGGGAGAACGCGCAAATTAATTTTTAATTTCCAAATCGCGTTCGCGCTGGGCGAAACGTTACCAATTTAGTTGATCTCTCTACTTCAGCTCACTCCCAATTAATTAATTTACTACTTTGGCTTTTCACAACGGTCAATACAACATTTATGTTTTTTTGGTATTTATTGACAACATAGTTGTACCATAGTAGTTATGTATGATACAAGTGAATAAAGAGAAGGGGAAACCCTTACTCACGAGGCAAAGCGGAGTGAGGTAATTTCCCTGAATGGATAATAGTTACTTATAGTACAGCTGTGTTATGTTACAAACTAGTGAATCACCCGAGCTACGTTTCGTTTCGCTAATTACACGATGTGTCTTAATCCTAACGGGAACAAATAACCGGTAACGCCATCTCGCTTGTGGTGGCTGCACTAAAGTGGAGTGTAGGCCTGCCGATAGTTCGCTGTACGTTGGCGTGTTGTGCCTGGTGTGCGTTCACGACGGTAGGTGGCACTGGTGGTGGCCGAGCCACGCTTCGCATCGCTAATTACAGGATTTAATTAAAACTTTACTTTTTCGTACTTTTTTTTTAAATAAAAACCCTCCTACGATCTAAGTCTAAAAGTTTGCTAAATTTTAAGCTACCATACAATTGCATCGGTCCAGTATCTTCGGATGAGATAGCGAACAAAGATACATACATACAAAGAAAGAAAGAGACCACCGATTTTATGGTATAGATAATCGACGAGAGAAAAGTTTTCTCGAGTGAATTATTTCTAATAATACACGCGTCATACAAAATTTTATCCAACAACTCAATAAATATCTAAAAAAATTTTTTTTGACAGCCGTGAAAAGTCATAATGACAGATTGGAAAGTACCGAGAAATCAAATAAATTTATAATTAGAGTCGCCTGTGCCTGTGATTCGTGTTTCGTATGCAGTACTAAAGTGTATTGTCAGTCTATGTCAAATTCGGTGTTAGTAGGTTCGGTTTTGTTTGTTATTTGACACAGACAGACGCAAAACTTAACCTGCAAATCTCGAATTTGACATAGCTTGAAAGTACACCCAACAATGCAGTAGTGAGTGACATGGATTTAATGTCGCTAGTGAGTTATGGTTTTTACCTCACTAGTGGATTATGAGCCACTTTAGAGGTCCAGAATCGATTTGGTAATATTTTTATAACTAGAAGGTGTTGGATAAAGTCTTTTTATTCGCTTGTGGCATATAACTTTTTTCCAACCCCTCCATTTTAATATATAAATAAGTTTTAGAGATTAATAAATAATTTTATCTTACAGTAGTGCCTATTACCATACATTATACAACTGTTTTCAGTGACTAAAATAAAGTTTTATTCACAAGTGAGTTTTTATTATTTATACTACTGTATTGTTGGTAGCACTGTCAAGCTATGTCAAATTCGTAATTTTCAGGTTAAGTTTTGCGTCAGTCTGTGTCAAATAACAAACAAAACCTAACCTACAAACTTCGAATTTGACATAGACTGACAATACACTTCAGTACTGCCAATACACTTCAGTACTGTCAAACGTATATCACAAATAATAATAATAATAAATCGTTTATTCCACATATTAAATTTAAACAAAAAAAAATACATTTCTTGTCTGTGTTTAACTAAATAATATGCGAAAATCACAAGGATACAGTTAAAAAAAATGTTTTGTTCTTCCACTATACCCTTGAATCAATGCATTTTCAAAAAAGTATTGATACATGCCTACTCTTAATAGAACATCTAAACTAAATTAAACTCTATTTCGATGTAACAGGGAGGGTACAATTATGTATATAACAATGATAATTGTTATCCCATTCAAGAAAAGAAAGAAAGAAAAAGAGGCAAAAAGAATGAATATTATTGGTTAAGTAAGAGAAACTGGCGTAATTTATGTTTAAACTAGCTGAAACCCGCGGCATATGCCGCAATTAAAATGTACGACGAATTTAATAACTTTTGTTGCACTAAAGAAAGTTTTAAAAGCACGCTAGAGATTGGCAGTAAGGAAAAGTTCCAAAAAATATATTTTCAAATGGAAAGTCTCTGGAAAGGAAACGCTCGCCCCTGGAAGGCGTCCTAATTAATACGACGTTGTTGGAACGCAGTAAAAAAAAATTATGAAAAGAATTGTTCTACAAGTTAAGAAAAGTGAGAGTTTTCCAGTGAATGTAAAAGTTTTACGTGAGCATGGAAGAATGACGTAGCCCACGGCACATGCCGCATTTAAAGTTTTGGGCGTTAGATAGATATACTTTGTTTGCGACATTACAAACAAAAATCTTTTACACACGTCTACTATGGCAAATGCAACACCAAATACATACAATATATACAGTTCACATTTAATTATATATATTTATTCCTAATTCAGTACGTAAAACATGCTTAGAGCCATGTTTATGATAACGGTGATAAAACTTAGATTACATTTAGATTTTAGTTTATTGGCATACATGTTTAACGTCAGTGTACAAACAATTTCTAGAATATTATATACCACATTGAATATTATGTATCATCGGATGAAAAATTTTATTATTTGGCCTGAACGAGATCAGCTGATTAAATCAATGCCAGAATGCTTCAAGGTAGCATTTGGCAACAAGATTTCAGTAATAATCAATTGTTTTGAGATGAGAGTGGAAAAATCAAGTAGCCTTGAAGTACAATGTACTACATGATCTATGTACAAACAACATAATACGGTAAAGGTACTAATAGGCATCACTCCTCCTGGATCAATATCATTTGTATCACATGGATATGGTGGCAGAATAAGCGATAAAGGTCTAACAGAGGATTGTGGGATTTTAAACAATCTCTTGCCAGAAGATTTTGTATTGGCAGAGGCTTTTTAATAAAAGACTCCGTAGGACTACATATGGCCACAGTGATTACGCCTCTGCTTTTCTAAAAGGGAAACGGCAGCTCGATCCAAGGGATATAGCATCAACCAGGAATATAGCAAGCGTGAGGTAGTGCAAGTATATTGTTACAATAATTATCTTAATTATATCTTTTTTTCAGAATACACGTCCAACGCGTTATTGGTGTCCTTCGTCAAAAAAATACAGTTCTTCACGAAACAATGCCTATGTTCCTGGCGAAAAAGAAAACTGACGATGTTGCTGTGGTAGATCAGATATTAACAGTTTCTTCTGCACTCGTAAATTTATGCTCTCCTATAATTGTATAAATATGAAATAAATTGTATTAACAAAGTTAATCTAATTATTTTTACTTTAATAATAATAATATCTACAAAATTATTAAAATTAGTTAATTAAGGATCTAACGTTAATACTATCCACCACCATTTATTATATAATGTAAAATTATTTTATTATCTTTTTCTGCATGTGGCCAATTAATAAAAAGCCAAATTACAATATCACATAGCAAAAATTATTAAATAGTAGGTACCTATACGATAAGAAACATAAGGATATTTTAAAACTATGTAAGCTACATTAACAATCAATAAAATTACACATGCTGTCTACACAACATAAAAGAATAAAAAAAATCATTTTTTCGTTGACCGCTTCTTAATTTCAATATTAATGAATTATTTTTCCTAAAAAAGGATGGATTAATAGAAGTCATTAATACACTGTTTTTGATTAATCCACTCTTTTTCATTAATTAACTGTTTTTGTGATTTTGATGTTTTGATGATATTTTGCATGGAGGTTAGTTGTATTAATCAAATTTTTCGTCACAAAAAAAGATTTTGAGGTCAACGAAAAATTTTTGTAATCAACTTGTTTGTTAATGGGTTATTAATAATCTCAACTATTAAAGGCACTCACTCGATTATTAATCGCCTTCATTAACACACTTGTTGGTTAAATAACTATTAATGCATAAAGAATAACGGATATTTTGAAGCTATTTAATATTTATTTATTGTGGCATCTCTAACAAGTGTTACCCTTATTACAAGAGATGCAGTGTAGATATATTCTGCTATATGCAGGTATGAGCGTTATAGCATGTAAATTAAAATTAAAATAATCATCCTAACTAAAATAAACTTTAATCATGGTTGCAGGAGATGGATCGATGCCGTAACTTGCTACTATGACTTCCCGTACTGATTGGTAAATTTAAGTCTTAAAAATTTGTTACATCAATAGTTCATTTTGTTTCATTTTAGTTATAATAATACTTTTTTACAACAGATGCAAACATACGGTATGGAGCTGACAAATCAATGTTGAGCAGTATGTAAATTTGATTCACAAGCTTTAATATATCAGTAATCGGAATTCTGGTATAAAAAGAAGGTACAAAGAATAACCGTGAGAAACGAACAAGCCTAGCGGGTACTCTTAAAGTTAATAGCAAAAGCAGCTTGCTATCATTAATCTTATTATTCCATAATTTATAACAAAATTTTAATGAATTTAAGGTACATAAACAATTAAAATATTTACATAACAGTACAAAATAACAGAATAACTAATGTCTAAATTAAGTATGAAAAAGAATTGCAATGGATAAAGTATAAAGGATCAACATATTTACAAATTCTATCAACATAGAATAACAAAATAATTCTATTTATATACTGCTCCACAAATGTACTGGACCACCCATAAAAATGTATTTATTACATTACGTCACAATATATATACCGTCTGTTCTATAAAAAAGGCCCCGCCTTCTAGCTACTTTATTAATTATTTTAGACCCAATAACCTTATATCAAATCAAATGGCACATAAAAACCTACATTTTAACACTATCAAATTTTTTTTATCTTCAATTGTTTCAGAGTGGTGACGTCACGTGCAATTTTTTTAAATGACACTGTATATTTTTTGACATTTTCTGGTAGAGGTTTTTTTTCTCTTTTCAACAATATAAATATTTTATGCCCTTACATAAGAAAATTTTCGAGAAAAATTAAAAAAACTTTTTTATCGGTGGGAGGCCACCATACAAAACTATAAACAAAAGTGTAACTCAGAAAAACAAAACAATAAACACTTTAGATTATTCTGAAATCTGACAGTTAAAGCGTTTGGCTACTATTTGTTTTGTTTTTCTGAGTTACACTTTTGCTTACAGTTTTGTATCATGGCCTCCCACTGTGAAAAAGTTTTGTAATTTTTCAAGAAAATTTTTTTATGCAAGTGCATGAAATATTTATATTGTTGAAAAGAGAAAAAAAACCTCTACCAGAAAATGTCAAAAAATATATACCGTGTCATTTAAAAAAATTGCACGTGACGTCACCACTCTGAAACAATTGAAGATAAAAAAATTTTGATAGTGTTAAAATGTAGGTTTTTATGCGCCATTTGATTTGATATAAGGTTTATTGGGTCTAAAATAAATAATAAAGTAGCTAGAAGGCGGGGCCTTTTTTATAGAACAGACTGTATACAGTGTGTCCCCGGATAGGTGAAACAACTCTTGTGAAAGGTAAAAAATTCTCGATTTAAATTTTCATTTTTTGGGGTTCAGCCCCCCTGCTTCGTTAAAGGCGAATTTCTAACATCATTTCAGTTTTGAAAAATCAAGTATGCCTTGGAAATTTTTAAAAATCTATTTTTCTGTAAGGTAAAGTACCCTTTATGTGGCAAATACGACAAAAAGTTATAAAGAAAAGTTGTTTAGAATCAACATCTAGGCCCCTATACCAAATTTCAAAATCCGCGGCCAACTTTGATTTCTCACATTTTCTTTCAAGTTTATTTCCCAAATCAAAGAATTTTATTTTTAACAAAGTTTTTTTATTATGAAATAAAAAACTTTGTTAAAAGTAAAATTCTTTGAAATAAAAAACTTTGTTAAAAGTAAAATTCTTTGATTTGGGACCTAAACATAAAAAGAAATTGAGAGATCAAAGTTGGCTGAGGATTTTGAAATTTGGTATAGAGGCCTATGTGTTGATTCTAAACAACTTTTTTTAATAACTTTTTGTCGTATTTGCCACATATAAGGTACTTTACCTCACAAAAAAATAGGTTTTTTAAAATTTCCAAGGCATACTTGATCTCTCAGAACTAAAATTATGTTGGAAATTCGCCTTTAACCAAGCAGGGCTGAACCCCAAAAAATGAAAATTTAAATCGAGAATTTTTTACCTTTCACAAGAGTCGTTTCACCTATCCGGGGACACACTGTATATAAAAGCTTTTGTTTTATAGTATACTCATATTAAGCATATTTAATTTCACTATTCTCAAATATCAACTGAAGAATTAACAAAATCATATTAATAAAATTATGAAACTATAAAAAACTATATTTCACCAAAATAAGACGAATCACAAAAAAAGGTTTAATTAATAGTTCTTTGAGTCTCTCCAGAACGTTTAAAAATCTTTGGCAACAATTCGGCATACTTTGTACGGCTATCACGGAAAAAAGTTGGTCCCGGCGGTCATACAACATCATGACAGTCGTTAGTGGGGTTGGAAGTCCTCATAACTGCACAGCGACGCCTATAATTGGCCTAACGGCTGTTGGCTGAGTGCGAATTAAATAAATAAATATTTGGGCAAAATTCAAAATTTTAAAATGATATTTTATTAATGGACTTCGTTTTCTTTAAACAGAATTATGAAAAGAAATGCTTTTTATAGTGACACAATCATGAAAGGTTACCAAAAATTTCATGACTGCCCTTTTGGAAAATATTTTTAAAAATTGCACCAATATATGCAAATGGTCCAGTTCATTTGTGGAGCAGTATATTTACAGAGTTCACATAACCACTTTCCTTTAGGAATTTTTTTAATTGTAGGCATGCTGAATGGTACCATTTTATTCTACATTTTCTGTCATAACATTTTACCATTTGTTCGCCGTCGTCTGGTTTCCTACAGTGACACCATAGCTGCAATCCATAATTAAAATAGGTACATAACATTGTAACAGATAATTCACAAAATTACAAACCTCTTCATCATATATGCCTATTACGATGTCACTGGAAATTGAACCGACACCTATAGCTCACATGTCCATGGGGATGTCGTCTGAACTTGGACCAGCACTCGTAGATGGCATATCCATGGCGATGTCACTACAACTTGAATCCAAACCAGTGGTCATAGATGGCAGAACTAATGTTAGAATCTAGTAATTTCCAAGTTTTGTATTGGTAACACTTTTGACATCTATCATATTGACATTAAATCGTTAACCTTATTTAAGCTAAACGACTCAATAAATCGGAGGCGTACTCATCATTGTGGTATGGCGCATTTCAAAACAGAATTAATAACACACACAAAAATAGCGACAATAGCAATAACAAAATAACAGATTTAACAAAATCAACAGCAATTTTCACACTTTGACTTGCACAATATCGCAAGATAGTCCAGTTACATTAGACGGACAACCGCAGCATCTGCCGAAAAAATCCAAGTGAGCTGAAATTTTGCATACACCTTTATTTTGAAATTACAGATAATGTCTCAAAAGTCCCCATCGATATGGCGCTTGCGTTTTGAGTTATTCAAGGTCAAAGGTCACAGAAATAAGTTTTTCGCAAATATCTCGCTTTCTATGGGTCGTATGACTTTTTTAGTTATTACAAAAAATGAAGGCTAGGAAATTCTCTACAAAAAAGATTATATAGCTTTTTTACATACAACTAACCGTTCAGTAAATAACACACTATTAAGTTTTGCAGACGGGTTTTACTTCTTTTTACGATAAAGAAAGTATTGGATTCACCCCAAAAATTCGGAAACTGGATTTTCAACACATCTTCACGTTGTAGAGTCCCCTGAACTCAAAAAACATGTTTTTGCTCATTGGTCTGTGTGTCCGTCCGTCGGTCTGTCTGCCAACAGAATAACTCATTAACGAAAAGAGGTATGGCGTTGAAACTTCATATATAAGTTTTTTGTACTATCTAAATGCGACAGCAAGCTTCTGAAGAAAATCACATAACCGGTGTGTATTGATGTGAGATAAGTAATTTTTCAGTTGAATACCTCTAAAATTCAACTTGAAAATCACTCATCTCAATCAATCCACATATAAAATGTAATAAAAATGTATAGTTTGAAAAAACTCGTTGGAGCCGTTTTTGAAACACAAGAGTAAACATCATACTTCCGGTTATGCGATTTTCTTCAAAAGATAGCTGTCGCGTTTAGAAAGTACACAAAACTTATATTTGAAGTTTCAACGCCATACCTCTTTTCGTTTATGAGATATTCTGTTCGCAGACAGACAGACAGACCGACCAATGAACAAAAACACGTGTTTTTGGGTTCAGGGGACTCTAAAACGTGAAGATCTGTTGAAAACTCAATTTAGAATTTTTGGGGTGAATGCAATACTTCCTTTATCGTAAAAGGAAGTAAAACCCGTCTGCAAAACTCAACAGTGTGTTATTTACTGAATGGTTAGTTGTACGTAAAGCACCTGTATAATCTTTTTTGTAGAGAATTTCCTAGCCTTCATTTTTTGTAATAACTAAAAAAGTCATACGACCCATAGAAAGCGAGATATTTGCGAAAAACTTATTTCTGTGACCTTTGACGTTGAATAACTCAAATCGCAAGCGCCATATCGATGGGGACTTTTGAGACATTATTTGTAATGTCAAAGGTGTATGCAAAATCTCAGCTCACTTGGATTTTTTCGGCAGGCCGATCCTACTGTAGCTGGCCTAAGAGATTTTTGTAGGTATAGATTATAGTACAAATACATAAAATTGTGGGTTGAAGATACGAAAAGTCTATGTGACGAGTGTCCAGTATTGTTATACCGGGTGACCATAAATATCTGAGATCTCGGTAGCCATGGAATTAGCTACTTATAAATGTTGGGTTAGTATTATATTTCAATTACAATAAGTATTGGTACCTATGTAATCATCATAACTCTATAATAAAGCAGAACACTTCCCAAGGTCAAATAAATCAACTCCTGGTCTATGTGCTGTTACACATGTGGGCGGCGTCTTGATATTAGCAGCGTTGCCAGACCTGGTACAATTCTACGAATCTGGTACATTCTGAAACCGTTTCCTACAAAAGTACATTTTTAAAACGGGCATGCGCTCAGTCTGGCAACCCTGCATATTCTGACCCGAGTCGTGCCGACCTACCGATGCCATCGGTGACGTAACCGATCCTTGCCGTTTATGTTTGTAAAAGTGTGGTTAAAGTTTACAAATGGAAACAAAATTTATTTTATGTACAAGAATCTGATGAAATCGAAAATACTGCAACGTGCATCCAAATGGAAGGTGTATAAGTCAATGATAAGGCCAGTGATGATCTACGGGTGCGAGACGTGGTCGTTAACAATGAGAGACCAAAACGCACTACGAACTGCAGAAAGAGCAATAATGAGGAAGATATGGGGCCCAGTGCAAGATATGAATGGCCCACGGCGTAGAACGAACGTGGAATTAGACGTGCTAATAAGTGGTGCAGATATAGTGCGTCTTGTGAAAGCACAAAGACTCAGGTGGTTGGGGCATGTCGAGCGGATGGCGAGTGACAGGGCAGTAAAAAGCGTTTTCGAATGGAGGCCGGACTACGGAAGGACCAGGGGAAGACCCAAGGAAAGATGGCTAGACGGTGTTCAGCGGGACTTGAGAACCTTAAGGGTGCTCAACTGGAGACGAGTCGCACAGGACAGAGCCCGGTGGAACAACGTTGTAAAGGAGGCTAAAATCCACAAAGGATTGTAACGCCGGTTAAGTAAAGTAAGTAAATTGTAGCAACTGTTGAATTTGAAAAGACGTCATTATTATCAAAGCAAAATCGTTGATATCAAGAAGCCCTAAATCACTTTCAACACCTTGTTCTTTATACCGGGTGGCCATAAATATCTGATATCACATTACCTTTGGAATCAACACCGCTTTACTAAAGCGATGAATACAACTAAACTAATATATGTCATTAATGTCATCACAACTAAAATTCCTGTCTGTCAAAAATTATTACTGATTGCAATAAATAATGGAGTTAGAACAGGAGATTTTTATAATCGAGTTGTAGGCTAAACTGCAGAATCCGGGGCACATTCTCCTCCTCTTATTGCATTTTATTACATTACATAGGTACCAATACTTATTGTAATTGAAATATAATACTAACCCAACATTTATAAGTAGCTAATTCCATGGCTACCGAGATCTCAGATATTTATGGTCACCCGGTATAACAATACTGGACACTCGTCACATAGACTTTTCGTATCTTCAACCCACAATTTTATGTATTTGTACTATAATCTATACCTACAAAAATCTCTTAGGCCAGCTACAGTAGGATCGGCCTGCCGAAAAAATCCAAGTGAGCTGAGATTTTGCATACACCTTTGACATTACAAATAATGTCTCAAAAGTCCCCATCGATATGGCGCTTGCGATTTGAGTTATTCAACGTCAAAGGTCACAGAAATAAGTTTTTCGCAAATATCTCGCTTTCTATGGGTTGTATGACTTTTTTAGTTATTACAAAAAATGAAGGCTAGGAAATTCTCTACAAAAAAGATTATACAGGTGCTTTACGTACAACTAACCATTCAGTAAATAACACACTGTTGAGTTTTGCAGACGGGTTTTACTTCCTTTTACGATAAAGGAAGTATTGCATTCACCCCAAAAATTCTAAATTGAGTTTTCAACAGATCTTCACGTTTTAGAGTCCCCTGAACCCAAAAACACGTGTTTTTGTTCATTGGTCGGTCTGTCTGTCTGTCTGCGAACAGAATATCTCATAAACGGAAAGAGGTATGGCGTTGAAACTTCAAATATAAGTTTTGTGTACTTTCTAAACGCGACAGCTATCTTTTGAAGAAAATCGCATAACCGGAAGTATGATGTTTACTCTTGTGTTTCAAAAACGGCTCCAACGAGTTTTTTCAAACTATACATTTTTATTACATTTTATATGTGGATTGATTGAGATGAGTGATTTTCAAGTTGAATTTTAGAGGTATTCAACTGAAAAATTACTTATCTCACATCAATACACACCGGTTATGTGATTTTCTTCAGAAGCTTGCTGTCGCATTTAGATAGTACAAAAAACTTATATATGAAGTTTCAACGCCATACCTCTTTTCGTTAATGAGTTATTATGTTGGCAGACAGACCGACGGACGGACACACAGACCAATGAGCAAAAACATGTTGTTTGGGTTCAGGGGACTCTACAACGTGAAGATGTGTTGAAAACCCAGTTTCCGAATTTTTGGGGTGAATCCAATACTTTCTTTATCGTAAAAAGAAGTAAAACCCGTCTGCAAAACTTAATAGTGTGTTATTTACTGAACGGTTAGTTGTATGTAAAAAAGCTATATAATCTTTTTTGTAGAGAATTTCCTAGCCTTCATTTTTTGTAATAACTAAAAAAGTCATACGACCCATAGAAAGCGAGATATTTGCGAAAAACTTATTTCTGTGACCTTTGACCTTGAATAACTCAAAACGCAAGCGCCATATCGATGGGGACTTTTGAGACATTATCTGTAATTTCAAAATAAAGGTGTATGCAAAATTTCAGCTCACTTGGATTTTTTCGGCAGATGCTGCGGTTGTCCGTCTAATGTAACTGGACTATCTTGCGATATTGTGCAAGTCAAAGTGTGAAAATTGCTGTTGATTTTGTTAAATCTGTTATTTTGTTATTGCTATTGTCGCTATTTTTGTGTGTGTTATTAATTCTGTTTTGAAATGCGCCATACCACAATGATGAGTACGCCTCCGATTTATTGAGTCGTTTAGCTTAAATAAGGTTAACGATTTAATGTCAATATGATAGATGTCAAAAGTGTTACCAATACAAAACTTGGAAATTACTAGATTCTAACATTAGTTCTGCCATCTATGACCACTGGTTTGGATTCAAGTTGTAGTGACATCGCCATGGATATGCCATCTACGAGTGCTGGTCCAAGTTCAGACGACATCCCCATGGACATGTGAGCTATAGGTGTCGGTTCAATTTCCAGTGACATCGTAATAGGCATATATGATGAAGAGGTTTGTAATTTTGTGAATTATCTGTTACAATGTTATGTACCTATTTTAATTATGGATTGCAGCTATGGTGTCACTGTAGGAAACCAGACGACGGCGAACAAATGGTAAAATGTTATGACAGAAAATGTAGAATAAAATGGTACCATTCAGCATGCCTACAATTAAAAAAATTCCTAAAGGAAAGTGGTTATGTGAACTCTGTAAATATACTGCTCCACAAATGAACTGGACCATTTGCATATATTGGTGCAATTTTTAAAAATATTTTCCAAAAGGGCAGTCATGAAATTTTTGGTAACCTTTCATGATTGTGTCACTATAAAAAGCATTTCTTTTCATAATTCTGTTTAAAGAAAACGAAGTCCATTAATAAAATATCATTTTAAAATTTTGAATTTTGCCCAAATATTTATTTATTTAATTCGCACTCAGCCAACAGCCGTTAGGCCAATTATAGGCGTCGCTGTGCAGTTATGAGGACTTCCAACCCCACTAACGACTGTCATGATGTTGTATGACCGCCGGGACCAACTTTTTTCCGTGATAGCCGTACAAAGTATGCCGAATTGTTGCCAAAGATTTTTAAACGTTCTGGAGAGACTCAAAGAACTATTAATTAAACCTTTTTTTGTGATTCGTCTTATTTTGGTGAAATATAGTTTTTTATAGTTTCATAATTTTATTAATATGATTTTGTTAATTCTTCAGTTGATATTTGAGAATAGTGAAATTAAATATGCTTAATATGAGTATACTATAAAACAAAAGCTTTTATATACAGTGTGTCCCCGGATAGGTGAAACGACTCTTGTGAAAGGTAAAAAATTCTCGATTTAAATTTTCATTTTTTGGGGTTCAGCCCTGCTTGGTTAAAGGCGAATTTCCAACATAATTTTAGTTCTGAGAGATCAAGTATGCCTTGGAAATTTTAAAAAACCTATTTTTTTGTGAGGTAAAGTACCTTATATGTGGCAAATACGACAAAAAGTTATTAAAAAAAGTTGTTTAGAATCAACACATAGGCCTCTATACCAAATTTCAAAATCCTCAGCCAACTTTGATCTCTCAATTTCTTTTTATGTTTAGGTCCCAAATCAAAGAATTTTACTTTTAACAAAGTTTTTTATTTCATAATAAAAAAACTTTGTTAAAAATAAAATTCTTTGATTTGGGAAATAAACTTGAAAGAAAATGTGAGAAATCAAAGTTGGCCGCGGATTTTGAAATTTGGTATAGGGGCCTAGATGTTGATTCTAAACAACTTTTCTTTATAACTTTTTGTCGTATTTGCCACATAAAGGGTACTTTACCTTACAGAAAAATAGATTTTTAAAAATTTCCAAGGCATACTTGATTTTTCAAAACTGAAATGATGTTAGAAATTCGCCTTTAACGAAGCAGGGGGGCTGAACCCCAAAAAATGAAAATTTAAATCGAGAATTTTTTACCTTTCACAAGAGTTGTTTCACCTATCCGGGGACACACTGTATACAGTCTGTTCTATAAAAAAGGCCCCGCCTTCTAGCTACTTTATTATTTATTTTAGACCCAATAAACCTTATATCAAATCAAATGGCGCATAAAAACCTACATTTTAACACTATCAAAATTTTTTTATCTTCAATTGTTTCAGAGTGGTGACGTCACGTGCAATTTTTTTAAATGACACGGTATATATTTTTTGACATTTTCTGGTAGAGGTTTTTTTTCTCTTTTCAACAATATAAATATTTCATGCACTTGCATAAAAAAATTTTCTTGAAAAATTACAAAACTTTTTCACAGTGGGAGGCCATGATACAAAACTGTAAGCAAAAGTGTAACTCAGAAAAACAAAACAAATAGTAGCCAAACGCTTTAACTGTCAGATTTCAGAATAATCTAAAGTGTTTATTGTTTTGTTTTTCTGAGTTACACTTTTGTTTATAGTTTTGTATGGTGGCCTCCCACCGATAAAAAAGTTTTTTTAATTTTTCTCGAAAATTTTCTTATGTAAGGGCATAAAATATTTATATTGTTGAAAAGAGAAAAAAAACCTCTACCAGAAAATGTCAAAAAATATACAGTGTCATTTAAAAAAATTGCACGTGACGTCACCACTCTGAAACAATTGAAGATAAAAAAAATTTGATAGTGTTAAAATGTAGGTTTTTATGTGCCATTTGATTTGATATAAGGTTATTGGGTCTAAAATAATTAATAAAGTAGCTAGAAGGCGGGGCCTTTTTTATAGAACAGACGGTATATATATTGTGACGTAATGTAATAAATACATTTTTATGGGTGGTCCAGTACATTTGTGGAGCAGTATATAAATAGAATTATTTTGTTATTCTATGTTGATAGAATTTGTAAATATGTTGATCCTTTATACTTTATCCATTGCAATTCTTTTTCATACTTAATTTAGACATTAGTTATTCTGTTATTTTGTACTGTTATGTAAATATTTTAATTGTTTATGTACCTTAAATTCATTAAAATTTTGTTATAAATTATGGAATAATAAGATTAATGATAGCAAGCTGCTTTTGCTATTAACTTTAAGAGTACCCGCTAGGCTTGTTCGTTTCTCACGGTTATTCTTTGTACCTTCTTTTTATACCAGAATTCCGATTACTGATATATTAAAGCTTGTGAATCAAATTTACATACTGCTCAACATTGATTTGTCAGCTCCATACCGTATGTTTGCATCTGTTGTAAAAAAGTATTATTATAACTAAAATGAAACAAAATGAACTATTGATGTAACAAATTTTTAAGACTTAAATTTACCAATCAGTACGGGAAGTCATAGTAGCAAGTTACGGCATCGATCCATCTCCTGCAACCATGATTAAAGTTTATTTTAGTTAGGATGATTATTTTAATTTTAATTTACATGCTATAACGCTCATACCTGCATATAGCAGAATATATCTACACTGCATCTCTTGTAATAAGGGTAACACTTGTTAGAGATGCCACAATAAATAAATATTAAATAGCTTCAAAATATCCGTTATTCTTTATGCATTAATAGTTATTTAACCAACAAGTGTGTTAATGAAGGCGATTAATAATCGAGTGAGTGCCTTTAATAGTTGAGATTATTAATAACCCATTAACAAACAAGTTGATTACAAAAATTTTTCGTTGACCTCAAAATCTTTTTTTGTGACGAAAAATTTGATTAATACAACTAACCTCCATGCAAAATATCATCAAAACATCAAAATCACAAAAACAGTTAATTAATGAAAAAGAGTGGATTAATCAAAAACAGTGTATTAATGACTTCTATTAATCCATCCTTTTTTAGGAAAAATAATTCATTAATATTGAAATTAAGAAGCGGTCAACGAAAAAATGATTTTTTTTATTCTTTTATGTTGTGTAGACAGCATGTGTAATTTTATTGATTGTTAATGTAGCTTACATAGTTTTAAAATATCCTTATGTTTCTTATCGTATAGGTACCTACTATTTAATAATTTTTGCTATGTGATATTGTAATTTGGCTTTTTATTAATTGGCCACATGCAGAAAAAGATAATAAAATAATTTTACATTATATAATAAATGGTGGTGGATAGTATTAACGTTAGATCCTTAATTAACTAATTTTAATAATTTTGTAGATATTATTATTATTAAAGTAAAAATAATTAGATTAACTTTGTTAATACAATTTATTTCATATTTATACAATTATAGGAGAGCATAAATTTACGAGTGCAGAAGAAACTGTTAATATCTGATCTACCACAGCAACATCGTCAGTTTTCTTTTTCGCCAGGAACATAGGCATTGTTTCGTGAAGAACTGTATTTTTTTGACGAAGGACACCAATAACGCGTTGGACGTGTATTCTGAAAAAAAGATATAATTAAGATAATTATTGTAACAATATACTTGCACTACCTCACGCTTGCTATATTCCTGGTTGATGCTATATCCCTTGGATCGAGCTGCCGTTTCCCTTTTAGAAAAGCAGAGGCGTAATCACTGTGGCCATATGTAGTCCTACGGAGTCTTTTATTAAAAAGCCTCTGCCAATACAAAATCTTCTGGCAAGAGATTGTTTAAAATCCCACAATCCTCTGTTAGACCTTTATCGCTTATTCTGCCACCATATCCATGTGATACAAATGATATTGATCCAGGAGGAGTGATGCCTATTAGTACCTTTACCGTATTATGTTGTTTGTACATAGATCATGTAGTACATTGTACTTCAAGGCTACTTGATTTTTCCACTCTCATCTCAAAACAATTGATTATTACTGAAATCTTGTTGCCAAATGCTACCTTGAAGCATTCTGGCATTGATTTAATCAGCTGATCTCGTTCAGGCCAAATAATAAAATTTTTCATCCGATGATACATAATATTCAATGTGGTATAAAATATTCTAGAAATTGTTTGTACACTGACGTTAAACATGTATGCCAATAAACTAAAATCTAAATGTAATCTAAGTTTTATCACCGTTATCATAAACATGGCTCTAAGCATGTTTTACGTACTGAATTAGGAATAAATATATATAATTAAATGTGAACTGTATATATTGTATGTATTTGGTGTTGCATTTGCCATAGTAGACGTGTGTAAAAGATTTTTGTTTGTAATGTCGCAAACAAAGTATATCTATCTAACGCCCAAAACTTTAAATGCGGCATGTGCCGTGGGCTACGTCATTCTTCCATGCTCACGTAAAACTTTTACATTCACTGGAAAACTCTCACTTTTCTTAACTTGTAGAACAATTCTTTTCATAATTTTTTTTTTACTGCGTTCCAACAACGTCGTATTAATTAGGACGCCTTCCAGGGGCGAGCGTTTCCTTTCCAGAGACTTTCCATTTGAAAATATATTTTTTGGAACTTTTCCTTACTGCCAATCTCTAGCGTGCTTTTAAAACTTTCTTTAGTGCAACAAAAGTTATTAAATTCATCGTACATTTTAATTGCGGAATATGCCGCGGGTTTCAGCTAGTGTAATAAAATGCAATAAGAGGAGGAGAATGTGCCCCGGATTCTGCAGTTTAGCCTACAACTCGATTATAAAAATCTCCTGTTCTAACTCCATTATTTATTGCAATCAGTAATAATTTTTGACAGACAGGAATTTTAGTTGTGATGACATTAATGACATTTATTAGTTTAGTTGTATTCATCGCTTTAGTAAAGCGGTGTTGATTCCAAAGGTAATGTGATATCAGATATTTATGGCCACCCGGTATAAAGAACAAGGTGTTAAAAGTGATTTAGGGCTTCTTGATATCAACGATTTTGCTTTGATAATAATGACGTCTTTTCAAATTCAACAGTTGCTACAATTTACTTACTTTACTTAACCGGCGTTACAATCCTCTGTGGATTTTAGCCTCCTTTACAACGTTGTTCCACCGGGCTCTGTCCTGTGCGACTCGTCTCCAGTTGAGCACCCTTAAGGTTCTCAAGTCCCGCTGAACACCGTCTAGCCATCTTTCCTTGGGTCTTCCCCTGGTCCTTCCGTAGTCCGGCCTCCATTCGAAAACGCTTTTTACTGCCCTGTCACTCGCCATCCGCTCGACATGCCCCAACCACCTGAGTCTTTGTGCTTTCACAAGACGCACTATATCTGCACCACTTATTAGCACGTCTAATTCCACGTTCGTTCTACGCCGTGGGCCATTCATATCTTGCACTGGGCCCCATATCTTCCTCATTATTGCTCTTTCTGCAGTTCGTAGTGCGTTTTGGTCTCTCATTGTTAACGACCACGTCTCGCACCCGTAGATCATCACTGGCCTTATCATTGACTTATACACCTTCCATTTGGATGCACGTTGCAGTATTTTCGATTTCATCAGATTCTTGTACATAAAATAAATTTTGTTTCCATTTGTAAACTTTAACCACACTTTTACAAACATAAACGGCAAGGATCGGTTACGTCACCGATGGCATCGGTAGGTCGGCACGACTCGGGTCAGAATATGCAGGGTTGCCAGACTGAGCGCATGCCCGTTTTAAAAATGTACTTTTGTAGGAAACGGTTTCAGAATGTACCAGATTCGTAGAATTGTACCAGGTCTGGCAACGCTGCTAATATCAAGACAACGCCCACATGTGTAACAGCACATAGACCAGGAGTTGATTTATTTGACCTTGGGAAGTGTTCTGCTTTATTATAGAGTTATGATATCGGCAATGACGCATTTTTTATGTCATAATTTAAGTTATTATAAACTTTAAATATATTATATGAAAATCCACCTTCATATAGACTTGTTCGGTGTAGGGGCGGAGTGATTGTTCCTTTAAATCTTAAATTTAGGGAATGGACATCTGTTCGAAATGTGATTTTATGATATAAATAAGCAGGTTGTTTTTCAATTATTATTTTGTGGTATGAGCAGGCCGTCAACAACATTCTTCTATTCTGCATGTTTAACCATTTTAAATCAACAAGTTTATGTGATACGTGGTCATATTTCCTAATACCATATATAAGCCTTATGCAAGCATTTTGAACTCTCTGAATTCTTTGAACACTCTCATAGGAAATTAAAGGCCCATACACTTCAGCACAGTACAAAAACTGAGACAGGACCAAGGTGTCACATAACATGGTTTTAATTTTAGTTGATAGGCTATGACGATGAGGAAAAATAAGCCTGATATTTATGTAGGCGCGTTTTATACAATTGGAAACATGCGTTATAAATTTAAATGTATTATCCATCACCAAGCCGAGATTCCTAGCTTCATCCTTAATCGGTATAGGCGTGCCATTAATTGAAAGGTTAATGATTTAAACGTCGTATATCACACGTGTGCGAAATGCCATTATAAGCTCGTGAGAAATTGTATCGCTCGTGCCGGGGCACTCGCGATTCAAAATTCTCACTCGCAAATAATGATGCATTTCTCTCACTTATAATATAATCTACTATTAAATAAGTAATCATACTATCTTTTTGTGTGCTGGTTATCAAGACACACGTATGGATTTTGATAGTTGCTATAGATTAAGGGTTGTTTTATTCACTAGTGAATAAAGTAACATTTTATCCACCCTCATCATTAAAATGGTACTTTACCATGGAGG